>PVIR01007709.1:0-59926 GCA_004026965.1 Petromus typicus | reverse complement strand
AGATCCTACAATCTGCTGCATACAAGAAACACACCTAATTCAGAAAGAAACCCATGGACTAAAAGCAAAGGGATGGAAAACAATACTCCATGTGACAGGAAACAGCAAGAAAGCAGGAGTGGCGATTTTATTTGCAGACACAATAGACTTCAAGCCAAAACTGATAAAGAGAGATAAAGATGGACACGATCTTTTAGTTCAGGGAAAAATCCAAGAGACAGAAATCACAATCTTAAATATCTATGCTCCAAATTCTAATGCACCCAACTATATAAGACAAACATTAATGGACTTGAAAAACCAGATACATTCCAATACAATAATAGTAGGGGATCTCAATACCCCACTGCCACAAAGAGACAGATCGACTGGACAAAAAGTCAATAAGGAAATCCTTGAGCTCAATCAGACTCTTCAGCAAATGGACTTAATAGATGCCTACAGAGTATTTCACCCCACAAAGACAGAATATACATTCTCCTCAGTTGCTAATGAATCATTCCACAAAATAGACCGTATGCTCGTTCATAGAACAGGTTTAAGCAAATATAAAGGGATTAAAGTTATCCCTTGTATACTGTCGGACCACAGTGCCCTGAAATTGGAGCTGAATAGCAAAGGAAAGCCCAGAATCTTGAGAAACACATGGAAACTGAACAACACTCTTCTGACCAACCAATGGGTCACAGAAGAAATTAGAGAAGAAATTGAGCAGTTCTTACAACTAAACGATAACCCCAGTGCAACATATAGAAATTTATGGAAAGCAATGAAAGCAGTTCTAACAGGAAAATTCTTAGCAGTGAAAGCCTACATCCAGAAAATGGAGAAGCTCAAATAAACAATTTAATGCTGAACCTCAAGCGACTACAAAGAGAAAAGCAAAACAAACCCAAAGCTCGCACTAGGAAAGAAATTATAAGGATCAGGGCAGAAATTAATGCAATAGAAACCAAGAGAATGGTTCAAAAAATCAGTGAATCCAAAAGTTGGTTCTTTGAGAGGATCAACAAAATTGATAGACCCTTAGCCAACCTCATTAAATCAAAGAAAGAAAAGGCCCATATCTATGCTCTTAGGAATGAGAACGGAGAAATTACTACCGACCCAGAAGAAGTCCAGAGGATAATAAACACCTACTTTGAAAATTTATACTTCAATAAAATGGAAAATGTAGAAGAAATGGATAGATTTCTAGACACATATGAACTCCCAAAGCTGAATGAAGAAGATATAGAAATGTTAAATGCCCCAATAACAGTCTGTGAAATTGAAAATGTAATTAAAAACTTGCCAACAAAGAAAAGCCCTGGACCTGATGGTTTTACTGCTGAATTCTATAAAACTTTTAAAGAAGAGTTAGTGCCCCTACTTCTGAAACTCTTCAATGAAATTGAAAGGGAAGGAGTAATCCCTAACTCATTCCTGGAAGCAACCATTACCCTGATTCCAAAAGCAGAGAAAGACCCACCAGAAAAAGAGAACTACAGGCCAAGATCTCTAATGAACATCAATGCAAAAATTCTCAATAAGATCCTGGCAAACAGAATACAGAGAATTATCAAAAAGATTGTACACCCTGACCAAGTTGGATTCATCCCAGGGATGCAAGGTTCAACATATGTAAATCAATAAATGTTATACACTATATTAACAGGCTTAAGGACAAAAATCATATGGTCATCTCAATTGATGCAGAAAAAGCGTTTGCCAAAGTACACCCATTTATGTTCAAAACTCTACAGAAGATCGGAATAGATGGTCTGTATCTCAAACTAATAAAAGCTATCTATGAGAAACCTTCAGCCAGTATCATACTACATGGTCAAAAATGGAAACCTTTCACACTAAGATCAGGAACAAGACAAGGATATCCTTTCTCACCACTTCTGTTCAATATAGTTCTGAAAATATTAGCCATAGCAATTAGGCAAGAGAAAGAAATAAAAGGAATGAAGATTGGAAAAGAAGATGTTAAATTGTCATTATTACTGACGACATGATACTCTATCTAGAGGATCCTAAAAACTCAATTAAAAATTTGTTGGACATAATTGCCAATTTTAGCTGCATAGCTGGTTACAAGGTCAACGTTCAAAAATCAATAGCCTTTGTGTACACAAACAGTAGACCCACTGAGATAGAAATTGGGGAGTCAGTCCCTTTCACAATAGCACCCCCAAAAATAAAATACCTAGGGATCAATCTAACAAAGGAGGTGAAAGACCTCTACTCTGAAAACTATAGCACTCTGAAAAACGAACTAGAAGATGATATCAAAAAATGGAAAGACATACCTTGCTCCTGGGTAGGAAGAACCAATATTGTCAAAATGGCTATACTCCCAAAACTATTCTACACATTCAACGCAATCCCGATTCAAATCCCAGCAGCATATTTCACAGATCTAGAGAAAAAACATCCAAACTTTCATCTGGAACCACAAAAGACCTAGAATAGCCAAAGCAATTCTAAGCAACAGGGACATGGTGGGGGGTATTACAACTCCGAACCTGAAATTGTAGTATAAAGCCACCCTGATAAAAACTGCATGGTACTGGCAAAGTAACGGACCCAAGGATCAATGGAGTAGACTAGAAGATCCAGAAACTACTCCAGTTACACTGAGCCAGCTCATCTATGCCAAAGGAGCCAAAAATCCTCAGTGGAGGAAAGATAGTCTCTTTAACAAACGGTGCTGGAAAAACTGGGCTTTAACTTGCCAAAGACTAAAACTAGATCTAATTTTTTCACCTTATACTAAGCTAAAATCAAAGTGAGTAAGACACTTAAATATTAAAACAGACACTCTAAATCTTCTGAAAAACAGGTTAGGTAAAACTCTCAAAGACACTGGCTTAGGGAAAGACTTCATAAACAAAACTTCTATAGCACAGGAATTGGCTGAGGAAATCAACAAATGGGACCTCATTCTTTTAAAAAGCTTTTGTGCAGCAAAGGAAACCACCAACAGTGCAAAAAGGCAACCAACAATGTGGGAAAAAATCTTTATCAGCTGTTCCTCAGACAAAGGGCTACTATTTAGAATATATAAAGAGCTCGAAAAGATCATCCCACCCAAATTTAATGACCCAGTTCAAAAATGGGCTCCTGAAATATACAGATGTTTTTCAGAGGAAGAAGTAAGAGCAGCTAAGAAGCATATGAAGAAATGCTCAACATCGTTAGTCATTCGAGAGATGCAGATGAAAACAACATTGAGATTTCATTTCACTCCACATAGAATGGCTCCCTTTTCGGATTCAGCCAACGGCAAATGTTGGCGAGGCTGCAGAGAAGAAGCAACCCTTCTCCACTGTTGGTGGGACTGTAGACTCGTACAACCCCTGTGGAGATCAGTTTGGAGAATCCTCAAAAAGCTAGGATTGGCGGTCCCATTTGACCCGGCCATTGCCCTGCTAGTATATACACACAAGAATTAGAAGACTCATGTCACAGTGACATATGTGCACCTATGTTTGTAGCAGCCCAATTTGTGATTACTGCATCTTGGAAACAACCCAAGTGTCCATCAACTGGAGGCGACATAAAAAAGCTATGGTTCTTCCACAGAATGGAGTATTACTCTGCCATAAAAAATGGTGAGTTTGAATCATTTCTACTTAAATGGACATACCTTGAGGATATCCTCATAAGTGAAATAAATAGGGCACAGATAGGTACATGTCACATGTTTTCACTGGTATGAGAAAATAAAGATGTAAATGAGTCCTAGCATTGTATGTTATATATTGTGAAATAGAAAATGCTCAATGTAAAATAGGGTCAAGGGGAAAAATTGATGAGATTGTAACAAAAAAGTAAGGAAACAAATTTTATGTATTTTGGGGGTTGTTAGGGGGGTAGGGCTATGGGAAAAATGAGAACTAAGTTGTGTCTTATACTGGTACAAATCCTCATTATGGAGTGCAATCATGATGCATTTATGTAATGTACCAATAAAGATTAAAAAATTTTAAAAAATATGCTTTTCGATCCATAGCTATTAGTATGTGGGTCTAGTTCCCTCACATTGCTGTTTGACTTTTAGTTGTTTTTTTGTCTTCAGCGATCTTATGAACCCCACTATGGTGTGGTTGGTTTGTTTTTGTAATTAATCTCGGGAAGATTCACAGTTATCTCTTGAATAGATGTTGATATATTTTTATGAGTTTTAGAGAATTTGCTGATGACATCTCTTCAAATATTAACTTATTCTCTTTCATCCATTCCTTCTAAATTTCCATTTTACATTTGTTGAACATTTTTAATTCTCGGTCCATATTTTTCAGTACTTTTTGTGAATGTCTTTTGTACTTCCTTTTCCATCTATCAATTTTGACACACTCTGGCTATATTTTGTTCTGTTGAAAATATTCTGATGTTTTTAACATGTTGCCAATTCCATGTACTCTGTGTTTTGTTTTACATATCTTATTTTTCCCATACAAGTCCTCCATTTGATTCTCTTTAGAAGTTTTAGTTCACCGTTAAAATTTCTGCTTGTCAATGTTTATCATGATTATTTTTTAGTTCCTGTCAATTAATAATTTGATGCTCTTGATTTCTGATTTCCCCCTTGGTTTTCAGGGATGTGGTTTTGTTTTTGGTTGTTAAGTAATTTCCATCAAATGTTAGATATTTTGAGTGAAATAGTTAGATATTTTGAGTGAAAATTTTCAGTGAAAATTTTGAGTGGAAGCTGCAGATGGCAGTTTTTCTTAGGAAGATCTATCTTCAGCAAACAAAAGGGATACAAGCTGAAGACCCCAAACAAATGACAAACCATGCTTCCTGGATGCTGGGGTGCACCCCTTGTAAGACTTGATCAACGCCCGGTTCATGGTGGATTTTAATGTTTTCAGCTGAGTGTATGCTGAACTCTTTGAAAGAGCATATGTTTTGATTTTTACATTTTAAGACTCATTACATTTAAATTTACTTTTCAGATAGTTTTAGACTTAAATTTTGTTTGAGTTTTAGTGGCACTCAGGATTTTGTTCAGTGTCTTTACAGTGAGCTACACTCCAGCTCTTTTCAGATTTAATTTTTTGTTTCTGAGAAAGGGATTCACTGAGTCACTGGGCTGCCTGGCCTAGGCTCAGACTTGCAATCCTGCCTCAGCCTCCAAGAATTCTGGTACCACCGGCATGTATCATAATGGCCAGCATGTTTTAGGTTTTAAATCATCTGCTTTGCATATGTCTTAAACTTAGTCATTCCTTTGAGGTGAGACTCAGGATTGACGGCTCCTTTCCAAGCCTTACTCAGTGTTGTTTTAGTTTGTCTGTTTCCTAGGAGTAGAACTCACATTTATTCAAAATCTCACTCACATCCATTTGGTTATTAAAGCATTTAGGTTTAAAAGTAAGGGTTGAATATTAAAACAATTTTCAAAACATATAACTTTTGAACTGTTCTTTATTGTTTAGATCTTTTTCAAAAGGATAAGAAATATCCATATGTTGAAATTTCCATTAAAACCATATCTCTTCAGAAACTTTTATTCGTATATGTTAGGCATCAATCTAAAAAGTACTGATATATCCATGAACCAATCAAAAATGAGTTATGATTTCTGTAGTAAAAGGGAACAAGCATTAAAAATTTAATTAATAAATAAATTATACAATGACAGAAATTCATAAGAGAAATGCAAATAAAAAAGAATGGATGAATAGGACAGGAGTAGGGCAAGGATTGTGGTTTGAGATATTGAATATGTTTCATTGATGAGAACTGAACAGACGTGGAAAAATATTAGCTATATATTACATGTTTGGAGGAAGAATGTTCCAGAATGGAACAACTAGAGTAATGATAATGATAAAGAGAAGCACACTATTCTGTATGTCTGGAAAGGAACGAAGGGCCGGGGATTTAGCTCAGTGGTTCCAGTGCCTTTCTTGCAAGTGCAAGGGTCCGGGTTCAATACTCCAGTAACAACATACCATTCTGGGTGTGGAGACTCACACCCAGCAGCAATCAGTACCACATACCACAGTGCCGGGCATGGTGGCTCGTGCCTGTAATCTCAGCATTCAGGAGGCAGAGGCAGGAGGATTGCTGTGATGTGAGTTAGAGGCTGAGCTCAGGGCCAGCCTGAACTACAGAGCGAGACCCTGTCTCAAAAAAATAAGAAGGGAATGAAGCAGATAAGAGGAACAGGGTGGATAATGTGATTCGGATAAACATATTCCGGTTAATGTTGGGATGTCAAGGCTATTGTAAGTCTCCTGGCATTTACTAAGAGACAAACTGTCATTGCTGATGCTGATATAACAAAATCACAATTACACTGGATAGGATCACTCTGGATGCTATAATAAGATAACCTTTGGGGATGAAAAGTGAAATCAGGTGGATCTGCTAGAAGGATATTTAATGGTGGCAGGAGAAGATTATTTTTCTGACCAGTATCATGGTGGCTGAAGTAGTAAGAGGTAGTTTCACTCTGTACATTTCAAGGTTAAACTTGTAGGATTTGAAGATGAATTAAATATGGTTTTTGCCTGAATGCCAAGATTGCCTTTAATAGAGAAGCAAGATGCTGGCAGGAGACCCTATTTGGAAGAGATCAGATTGGCACATATACTAGATTTGTCTATTAGACATTTGCATGGCAATATCAGGTCATAAGTGTAGGAGAGATAAGCAGAAAATGCAGTGGGAGTTGCAAGCATGAAGATGTTAATTAACACTGGAATTGTATGAGATTATAAGGATATATAGGGAGAAGATCAAAGAAAAAGTTCTAAGGATCACCAAATTACAGGCCTCCTAATGAAGAATCAGCACAGGAGACAAAGAAGTTATCAGTCAGGTATGAAAAAGATCAAGAGGTTCCCAGGTGAAGGAAAGACATCAAAGAAGAGGGGTTAATCAACTGTGCTCATTGCTGCAAATCAAACAGGCCAGTGAGTCGGAATCTATCTGGGTTTGGAATCAGGGAGTTGTGATCAAAAAGAAGTAGTTGCTGGCAATGGTGTTATGGGGGTTCCTTGTTAGACTTCAGTGAAGAATATGGAAAAGGAATTACACAAACCATACAAAGATTTGGTGGGGAGTTTCATAGAAAAAAGAACTAGAAGACAAGCTTGAATTCAGCTGTGAGAAATGAGCATATTAAGCAAACTTTATACAATTTATTTAATAAGGGAAAAAGGAAGTTAGAATTCTTCTTTTCATAAGAAGAGAAAGATAGGAAATCATGTAGAATCATATTGATTTAGAAAAGAACTTGAAAATTGCACTGGTGATGACTTCAGGCTGGAAGGCAGAGTGTGTCTATGTACTAGTATATGTGGATGGTGGACTCTTCAAAGATTTTTCTTTTGGCTGCTTTTTTTTTTTTTTTTTTTTCAATGAAACAAAGAAAAGTAGTTACCTGAAAGTAAAGATATTCAGGAATTGTTGAACTTTGAAATGTCAGGAGATGTAAAATACTATCTAAGAACTGAAGTGTGGGTACACTAGAGCCACAGCAGTCAGTGTCATCATTAAGGGCCGCTGCAGGCCAGGAGTTTGAATATAAAGTGAGAACGATAGCGTGCTTTTCTCTTGCTAAATTCAGTAGTGTCAGTGAGGAGACAAAGTGGGAAGATAATGTCTTACTTTTCTTAACGTTGCGACAAAATACTCGAGTCCAGCAACTTAAAGGAGAGGTTTATTTTGGCTCATGAGATGTTTTTGTCCTCATGTCATCAGCTGCTTCGTGGAAGGGCCGGGGTGGATGAAAGGTACTCATGTCATTTGAAAATCGGAAGTGGAGAGAGAAAGAGGAGGCACCTTACGTCACACTTAGTGACCCGCCTCTTCTGGTCCAAGCTCACAGCCCAGATGCAAGGCAGCTGTAATACCCTCTGATCCAATCACTGAGCAAGACCCTTCCTTTGGGTTCTTGAGGCTTTGGGTGGGAAAGGGGCTCTAGATATAAACCATAATACCAAATAAACAACCAAATGAAAAGTACATTTTATTTTAATTCAAATGTATTGTCTGAAGGTGTGATCATCCTTTTTTAATTTTTACAACTTCTGTGTAATATAGGAGATATTTTTGTCTTATCGGCAATTGGTTATTTTGTTATTATAGTTTCTCAACAGAAGCCTATGAGTTATTTTGCAAATAAAATAAAGTTTTAAAATAGGATATTTACTTGTCCAGTTAGTTGAAATAGCTGTTCTGTAACAGTACTTAAGGAAACTTCTAGAATAAGGGAAGATAAGGGATAACACACCAAAGAGCATGGCCTTCATTCCTCACTTTCACAGTTATTATTACAACCACAATATACAGTACTTAGCTAACCATTGAAACTATGATGGAGATCCAGAAAAGTGAAAATTGTATATCCAGTGAAGTATGCGTCCTTTACACAAGTCCAAATTAATTTTCCAGTGATCCCTTTACTGAAAGAGTCAATTCAAATGGATGTGTTAAATCTTTAGGCAAATATATTTTTATATATCCATGTGATATAATCCATTATTGGAGTAAAATATTTAACATGGCGCTGAGTTAACCTTTGATCACCTAATAGCCAGAAGACTTTGGGGCCCATCTTCACATTCTCATGAATCCTAAAGAACATTTATTTCTCTTGTGGGTGATCTTGTCCTGAAATATATGAACACCTATACTGTATTTGTAAAAATGTGATGCATATTTGTGTGCTACACATTTTTAGGTAGATGTCTATCTCTGTGAGTTTCTCAAAGGGATACATACATAACCCATAAACAGTATCAACTGCTCACGAGTTCATGATAACTGGAACATATTTGGTCCTACACGTGTAGAAGAATAATTCTGTTGTATTCTTAAATCAAATACAAAACATACAATTTATGTATAGTAGTTCTAATGTATGTATAATGAAACTGGGCTACTAAAGGGACAAACACATTTACCCAAATTTCCCAGTAGGTAACAGTGTTAAACATAAAAGGCATATTTGACAAATTCCCTCTGCAATGGACCAGCCCAGAACACGAAGTTTTTCAGCTGTGAGCAATTGGCTACTGATAATTTTGTTCATTAACAAATCAAGCAGCTGTTCAGATCTGCAGAAAAGCCCCCATGTTGTCCCTAAATACTCCAGTACAAAATCAGTGTAAACCAATTAAGTGGCAGGATGGGAAAGCATCAGATGTGTAACCGATGATTCACTTAACCTCCGTCTCCTCTTCCTTCAGCTTTCAATAATCATCAGCCTCCAGAAAGTGATAAGCTTGTAGATCAAACTTTAACATATACATCCCAGAATGGGTTGTACTATTTAAGGAAAAACATATGCTTAAAATCTCTGTGTGTATGTGTGTGTGTGTGTGTATGTACATGTGTATGTGTGTGGGGAGTGTGTAGTGTGTGTGGGGAAGAAGGCTACCTAAACTTTAATCATTTCCTACACCTGTAAAAGTAATTTCAATTGAGGACTGAAAGTAATCTATGGTCAATCAAATTTTATTATTGATGTTAGGAAATTTGGCTGGCACTTAAACAGTTCCTGATTACTGATGACAGAAATGATAGAGACAATGTTTTTTTTCTTTTTTTTAAATTATCTTTATTGGTACATTAAATATACACATCATGATTGCACTCCATAATGGGGATTTGTACCAGTATAAGACACAACTTAATTCTCATTTTTTCCCATAGAGACAATGTTTTAAAATAATTCTATGATTTTGTTGAATAATCAAAATGTATTTTGTTCACATAAGAAGTATGAAAAGAAATCCAAATTAGGGATGTGGCAAACTCAACCCACAAAATTATACATATTATTTATATTTTTCACACAAATAATATAAAGCATATGGTTTATCTTAGCCTTTTTTGCTTTCAATATTTTAGAAATAATTCAGTTCCAAGCTAATTATGCAACAGCTAAAATGATTTTATCTACTCACAACTTTCAAATTCAGTGTTATAATCTATTATTTTTCCTCTTTTGTTATAATGTCATCAAAATTTCAGACATTCGTTACAGAGCAGCGAGATATCCTTTTTAAAACTAATTACAAAGACATACTCATTAAAGAGTATACTTTCAATAAAGAATGTATATTTTCAAGAAAACAATTGTGGGAGGTGTTAATGTCGAGCATTTCAAACTTTAACTCATCTACTCTCCTAGTTTTTATCCTGTACGCCTACCTAGCATTATGTAAATATTAATCTTAAAATCATAGAATTATAAGAACTTCAAAGAAGTCTTGAGGTCTGTGGGTCCAGCTCCTTTATTTTACTTTCTCAGTAAAAGCTCATTAGGAAAATAATCCTATTTTTCACATTCATTCCTAAAAGGAATACAGCTTTCTATGCTTGGTCACCCAGCCCAGCTCTTGCAATGAAAAGAATGACCTTGAGTTGAACTGCAGAAAGTAAATGGCTGAAAAGTTTACTGAAAAACTTTAGGAAGGATATAGGAGATTAATGCACATATTTGTGTTGGATCCTCTTCCCTGGGTTGCATATTTAAAGTGTTAGGATCATGTTATTTATTGTATTTTTCAGATCATTTGCAATGTTAATTTATATGAGTTTGATATTGCTTTTGTCTTTTAGTTGTGTGTTATTCTGAGGAATCCCTGGGGAAGCAGAGGATTTATATGCTTTGTGTACACGTTCTGCAGACTAAGCGCTCTGGCATAATTATTTTTGGCACTCGCTAACTGATTAAAACATCCAATTTAACTCATGATCAGTAAGATTAAACCTTTTTAATATACCTCAAAAGTAAATTATCATTTACTACTCAAACATCCCTTTCTGCACATGCCTCAATAAAGCTGTTCTTTTTTTCGTTAATGTACCTTTTAACGAGGATTCCCTTTTATTTCTTCCTTTGGGCAAAACTGCCTCATCGTTTATAGAGAGGTAGGAACAAAGATGAGAGAGAGGCTGGCGAGATAAGTACATGGGTTTCTAATGTCATGCCAATTACGAGCCTTTATTTTTGCGGCCTATTCTGTATAGAATCTGGTGTTGAAGACAACATGCTCTGGCTTTGTGTTTATTTGACTGATGTAAGCAGTCAAGAGGAAATATTATTTTTCTAAAAAAAATTACATGACTAGAAAAATGTGTTTTCTTTGCTTAAATGTATATTAACTGGTTTGGTTCCCTTTAATTTATGTTCCAATCTCGAAGCAAAGCCTGCTTAATCGAGTATCCAAAGCATAATTCCACATTAAAAATTTGAAGAGAGGGAAAAGTGTTCCCAAGGATTAAGAAAGCGTGGTCTGATCCTAAATTAGAATAACTGCAATTTGCAAGTCCTGTAACCTGCTGAGGCCCTTTCAGGGGTTCATCAGGGCGACGGAGAGGAGGGAAGTGAGACGTAACAGACACGCACATCGGAGAAGTTAGATTTTAAGGAGCTGGGGAAGGGCCCCAGGGGTAAGCACCTCTCGCACTGGGTGAGGTGCGGATGAAGCCAGATTAGTAGAACCCCGTGTGGGTGCTCGAGTATTATTGTGTACAAATTTTCTAGCTACTGCCTTTCATGCACAGGATTAACCTAAAATGGAACAAGAATTGTGGAGGAGGGTTGTAGACAGAAAATAGGTCAAGTCAGTGCAATAAATATCCTGTCAAATTTTTTGATCCAGATTTACAAATACTTTGCCAGATTGCTAATAAGCCTGAGATCTTGCACGTAAATATTTGAGCAGCAGGAAAAATGCATCTGAATGAATCAATTCTAGTGTGCCTCCAATAGGTCGCACTACTGAAATGTCCTCAGAAACTGGGCAGAGAGGATATTTCTCTGGAATGTCTGGTAGGTCACTCAAAATGTTCTTAAAAATTGCTTTCTACATGGTCAGGATTGTAAAATTTCAAAGTGGAGCATACCCATCAGTTGGTCACGCAGATTATGAAAACTGGAAGAAATGAACTTACAAAACCATTCTATAGATTTTCCAGCTTGTGGTCTATAAATATTACAGTGTCATGAAAATACCAAAGAAAGAACTGGCCATTCCTAAAATTGTCCTCAAAATTTACTCTATCTATCAGATATCTTCCACCCTGAGAAATATTCTGGGAATGGGGATTTCTTGAGGAGCCACTAATAAATGTGACTTTGTTGAGTGTTTGTAACAGCACTTTGAACCTTACAGAAAACATGTGTGCAGAATGGTTTCCCCATCTCCCCACTCAACAGAATTAGAGCATAATTTATTGTTGAGGCTGATAACATGAACTGTCAGGATAGAGTATCAGTTTTATCAGTTAGTAATCCTTACAGGAAGCTACCAAATCGCCACCAAGTCATAGGAGTTAAACAATGATGTTGGCTTGTTTTCTCTTAACTTGACCAAACATGAGGAGAAAGTAAAAACATAGTTTAAAAAGTGACACTGATAAAACATTCTGCTTCTGTTTCTGTCAGCCATGAAGACATTTCTAACATTTTCTTGACACAAATGGATGAAATAATAACAAGCATCCTTATCTAAAAAGTACCAAGTTCAATTATTGATCAAATTATATGTGAAAAGCATATTCTCTCATTTGCTAGTGTATGATTTATTTGAATCTAAGTGTTAAAACTTAACTTTAAACATGAGAGAAGTGAGCCTGTTGTGCCTAAATTTTAATAAATTGGCAACTTTTGGCACAGGTGCCAATGAGAGAACAAATATAAATGCCTGCAGCCCTAGTTGTTAGGGGCTGATCATAAGCAGTGTGGTGTAGAATTCATGGATTATTCATGTGTAATTACAGATAGCTATTGTGGCCCTTTAAATCATCCCTATGGCCCATTACGGCCCATAACAACTGGAATAGCAATTGTCATAGTAAGGTTTGGGCTCTGTCATGGACTGTGGGCTCTAATCAATAATGATGAATGATAAAATTTTACATCAAGCAGTCCAAAGTCTGGTTGGCCCCTCTATAAATCTGCACAAACACTGAGCAGAGCAGCTGCAGGCCCTGGATATTTAAAAGCAGAGTTCAACTTGTCTGCTACAAGCATGTACCCCTGTAAAAATTTTTAAAAGGGGGGTGGGAAGAAAGGCTAGGACTGGGATGAGGAGGGAAAGAAATGCTCAATGCATCAGTTCTGGTAATTCACATGATGTTAGGAGCATTTCCCTCCGATTTAAGCAGGAGTGAACCCTAGGTTGTTTTCAAGGTCAATTTCAGGTGAAAGGGGTCATCTAGAGGTCATTTCTGCTCCTTTGCAGGTCAATAACGCCTCTTCACTCCCACAGCAGACAAGCTGCTCACACCCAATCAATCCACCAACGCTGCTGCTGCACCCCGCGTAATGAACAGTGAATAAATGTAGCCTATCATCACAAAACATGCTTTTTAAGTACCTTTCCTTTTCATGTAAAACCTCTCCCTGTCAAATTCTACATTCACTCATCCAGCAGCGAGTAGCAAAAGTGAGAAATCAGACTCTCATTGGGGTTGGTAAAAGGTCAGAGCTGACAGACGCAGAGGTTAAACTGCCGAGTTAAAATACTGTTCATTACCCACTGCAGCTTTTTGCTAACTACACTTCTTTGTGTTATAGTCAAGCAGTACATCAATACGCCCCTCCTCCTAATTTATTAGCAATTGTTGAATTTCATGAAGTGGGGAGCAAGAAGAAATTGATGTCTTCTATGTGTGCATATATATCTCCTATATCTATTATTTTACTATTTGCACATTCTAATTCCTTACCGACTGTCATATGCAGAACCCTGTGAGATATTGAACCCGTGTTAGAAGCACCCTAATTACCAAGGAAGCACAAACTCTAGCACGAGCAGTGTGTGTGAATTTCAAAGCCTAAGGTCAGTTATTTGGAGACCTTTTTTGTTGTTGTTCCTTTATTCTAATTTGTTTAAGGGGATTATGTATGAGATGTTTGGATTCTTTTCATCCAAAGAAATTTCCTTAGACATATAACTTACACCTCTCCAATACATTGTTGATCCAAAATGCGGTCTCTTTTTAAGGGAAATGTGAAATGCTTGAATTTTTTCATCAGTTCTGTCATATTGAGAGGAGCATTAATAGTGGTGAGTAACCCCCGGAGTTTAAGAGGGAAATAGTACTTTTTCTGCTTTCGTTTTCCTAAATGAAATGGTTTGGTGTGGAGTCTGAATGGATTAGAATGATTTTCCAAAACTGAAATTTTGCTTTTTGGTTAATTAGTATGTAGGTGGAATTTCCGTTATTGAAATGCAGAGGCCTTGCCTGTCAAGTTACTGAGATGAAAACAAGTCTTCGTGTGTGCCAACACAAAGTCACAAATTACAAATAAAATCAAGGTTTATTTACAAGCTCTCTACAAAAATAATTTGGCTCGACAAAATTACCATTATCTATTTATGTAAAAAAAAATTCATCCTGAGATTTATCCCAGAAAAAAATATATTTTTCTCCCTCCTGTATGTCTCTCTCTCAGTGGGACTGAAAATAAAATGTTATGACTTAAATCACAAGAGGCTAACATCATTTTTAGCAACAAGGGCTGCATAATTTCAAGACTATGAGTGAGTGGCTGACTTTAGCTAAAATGTTTCAGTTCTGTGCGTATATAGGTACATAAATAATTCAGAATTAATCCCTGCAGAGGGGACAATGGGAATCGTAAATTATCCATGTGCCGTCCTCAACATTAGAGGCAATGAACCTATAGTAACAAACTATGAGTGTTACTCATTACATACATTTCACAGACACCTTAACCTTTTGAATATTAATTTCCCTCTGTAGCTTGTAGCTAGGCAGTATCATATTTTTTATATTCCTTCTCACTCCTCTTGGCTTCATTTCCTTCTCTTTCAAGAAAACCCCCAAACCATAGTGAAACCACAGCTACTGAGTAATGGATGGAATGCACTGATTTCTTACAGAACATTTTTTTTCCTAAACTGCATATTTTTCTTCAAAAAAAACCCCACAGTCTCTTACCATCACATGTAGTCTTTCTGTAGAGTGTGAGGAAAGATATAACTGAGGGTCTTCATAAAGACAATCAGGCTTGCAAATCAGGGTGAATCAAAGTCTTCTGGGATTGAAAGTGTCCTTGGAATGTCATAAACATAGGCCATATTTTTTGTAAAGCTAAGAAGATATTGTAGAATTGTCATAATTTTCAGCTGAAAAGATGGAAATAAAGGTAAGTTTTAAAAAAGAATCAAGATAGTTCTAATTATAAAATATATTGGGTCTTTAACTGTAAGGGAGTTTATTTCAAAAAAAGAGAATCTAATCACATAAAACAATAGGTGTTCTAATTTTTGTCATTAAATTACCTCTCTTAAAAATTCTAATAAGCTTTATAGTTCATTTTGGAATAATATTACAAAGAGAAAGATTTTACCTAGTATAATACATTATACATAATTCCTGTCTAATAGATAAGATAAATTGAAGTGTAAATGTTTTTCATGAGAAATTTTGTGACAGGTAAATTTATGAAAGAGGTACAAATATAAACGAGAGGGGCTATAAGTCCCACATTCAACCAAACCACACAGAATGGAAAGACAAAAGTGGTTTCTGCAGCAGACTTTTCAGTATTGCAATATATTCTTCCCTACAATGGTTAAGTGATTTCTCCCTCATCTCTTTCAGGCCTTGATTGCTTTTTCACACCTTTTACAGGACCTAAATTAAAATTTAAAAATTCAGAAAACATTTGAGCTGTCTATCAGACTTCTTCCCTTGCTTTACTTAAAACATCTTTAACTGAGTATATACATATATGTATATCTATGTAGTAGGTATGGCTTATACACTTACTCTGCAGATTATATGCTCTTTGAGCGAGGAGAGTTTTGCTGATTTTTTTCATTGCTTTATCTTGACATATCCTGAGATAGTAAGAATTCGATCAATAATTTTGAAAAATGGAAATATCATTGTAAGTTTCAAGTGTTAAGCTCCAGTATATGGTCTTTCTCTGCTTTCATTGCAGTACAGTTGGTTCCTTCTGCATCTTCATTGAAACTTGGTCTATGTTGTATAGTTTTTCAACCATGTCATGAAGCCACAGTAGACTGTCATCTGATATGGCCACCCAGTCTTGGACCTCCTGCCTCCATCACACTGATACAAATGTATTTTTTTGTTCATAATTACTCAGCCTCAGATATTGTGTTATAGCAACAGAAAATGACCAGAGACACTTTAGTCCTCCCATAGCCAGTTAATGCAGCCCTGCCCTCTCTTTTGGAGAATCACCACACTGCTACTTAGCATTCTCTCCCCTTCCAATTTTCTCTAAACATCCATTGCATTCAGAATATACCTGACATTGCTTTTTTTAGCCTTAAAAGTGCCTCTCAATAAAATTATGATATAATGCATTGGAATTTATTCCTTACAGCACATCTGCTTTTTAACACTTATCTGATATACTTTTAAAATGTTTGTTCTCTATTAACAACATTTCTGATATGGGCAATTAAAAAATGGAGTGCACCTTCTAAAATTCATTTAAAAATCAATTTCATACCATGTAAATTGCTATTACACATACACACACGTGTCTTCCTATATGTACCTACAAAATCCTGTCTATGGTTTAATAATTGGATATAGCTGATCCCCAGAAGTTGAAGAGTTTCCACAAAACATACAAACACCCCAGATTTTTCATCAGAAGAAAGTTACAATTCTTAGCGTTTTGAATGTCATGATACATTATACTTTCTACTTAGGAAAAGACATTCTTTACCTAAAATCCAGACTGTTATTTGACATGAGCAAAGATCTGTATTTTGCTCCTACTTATAAAACGGTTTTTGTAGTTGTGATGAACATCAAAGAAATAATTTGGTTTTTTACTCTAGAAAAGAGGGGACTGTTCTGTGGCTTCGGGTTGCACAACATATTCTGTCAATTTGGCACCAGCGATAGTGATGCAAAACTATGATTAGTAAAGATAATTCATCAAGGTATAATGGATTCTGTTATAATCCAAGTTTTTTTTTTTTTTTTTAGGTTTTTTGAGACAGGGTCTCGCTTTTGTGGTTCAGGCTGGCTCCGAGCTCAGCCTCAAACTCACATCACAATCCTCCTGCCTCTGCCTCCCGAGTGCTGGGATTACAGCGTGAGCCACCACACCTGGCACTGTGGTATGTGGTACTGGTTGCTGCTGGGTTGAGTCTCCACACCCAGTATTGTTATGTGGTTACTGGGGAATCGAACCCGGGCCCTTGCGCTTGCAAGACAGGCGCCGGAACCACTGAGCTAACTCCCCGGCCCTATAATCCAAGTTTTACGAACAAAAAGTTATAGTCTCTAAACTGTTATTCTTCACATTTGCTGAGAGTCTTGTAAACAAACTGCAGTCCATACTTAAATGGCAGCCTTTCTACACAAAGTTGTGAGTATGCCATCTGGATACATATTTTGGTTCTTTCCTTCTTAGTAATCGTGCCCTTTGTCTATCCATCCTGCAGAAGTTATCGTTTAGTAAAGAATGACAGTGTGGTAGCAAAACTAGATCTAAGTCCCTAATTACTGTTGTACAAAAAATGTAATATTTAATTTTCTGTAATTAAACTAAAGTTCTACTTCAAACCCTCATTTGGGAGACAATATCAACCGTTAAGGGTTATTGTCCCTGGTCCCTGTGTTTTTTGTACATTTCTGGGAGTTTTGCATTGGGAAAGCTGGGGATTCCCGTAGGTGTCTCACCTATTGCCATCTCCCTAACCCAAGCTGGCATCTGCAAGTGTGTGTGTTTACCTATCTGCCTTGGGGATAAAGACACACCTGATTAGTACTCTTCTTTTCTAAGCATTTTCACCTCTTTCAAGACCTACCTTCTTAGCGGTTTGATCTCTTTGGTACACAAGTCACTACTGGATTATTTATTCTTTCTTGGCCCAAGGGCCCTGTGGACCCTATGACTTACAAAACTAGAGTCTTTGTCTTTGTGTCAAGGCCACCTGATAAGACACCCACTGAGTCATCTTTACTCTTATCTCTTATATTATCTTTACTGGACAAAGATGACATCATTAACATTTTTGCTCATTGTATTAAGTGTGAACAATGAGAGCCCATTTTCTTTGTCCTTCAAATTTCCCAAACCCATCTCAATACTTTTCTCCCTCTGCCTGTCCCTTCTCACTGATTTCTTAGGAAGCTGGATAATGGAATCTCACATTTAGGTTAGGATTACTTAGGGTACCTGTAAAAGTTCCTTATAATGCCATTAAAATTTATAGAAGTGATATGCGTAGCCAATTAGTTCTTATAATGAACTATCACAGTGACCATGTGTATCCAGTAGGATAGGCATCCAATGAGAAAATTGCTTAAGTTCACCTCAAAGAGGAGGAACAGATCAAATTCTCTACTCATGGGTCATAATGAGGGCAGAAGCAAATGTAGCTCTCCCTGCGGTTTAACTCAGTATCCCCTTCAGGGCTACAAATAGGCCAGAGAGGCACATGAACAGAAGAAACCAATTCAGAAAAATCCAGTGTATTGCAGTCCAGAAAAAGAACTTTTTGTAATTCTGCTGCAGCTTTCGTAGTGACAGTCTTTCTGATGGAAGCTATACTATGATTTAGCACACTGATACCTTCTTTCTCACTAGTTTTTCTTTATTCTACAACAGAAAATAAATGACTATATCCCCTGCCAGTAACTTTCATCATTTGTTCTCTCCAGACAAAATATATAATGTGAATATGTTGCCAAAAATCATTGGGTAGAAACTTAATCTCTAAGGCAAGTGTACTGGGAGTTGGTGCCTAATGGTGATGCTTGTGTTACAAAAGCTCAATGTTTATAAGTAGATTAAAGCCAAATTAGAAGCTGTGAATTCCTCCCCTTGCTCTTTCTAGCCCTGTGTTTTCTCATCCACCCTGGGCTGTTGCAGCAAGAGGGCTCTAACCACACAGGATGACTTGCCCTTGGACTTCCCGCACTTTCATATGTTAATAAATAAATCTCTGTTTTAGATGACTTATCCACTCTAGGTAGTCTCAGCAAAAGATAGAGTAAGTCGTATGAATCGGATTCTGTTTTTAAAAGTTATATTACTAAGTGAAGTACAAAAAGAGAAAGAACAGTGACAGGCAAATATCCTATCTACTGATAGTCCAGAAGCAAAATTTCACACTTAGGAAATCATTAAAATATCTTCACAATTAACCCCAAACAAGCATTCTTATTCAATCAAGTAAGTCATGTACACGAATCTGAATGATTGACAAATGCAATATCGTTTTCAAAATTAACATTGTATCTTGTAGTATTATCAGATTATGTATGAAAAACTAAATCAATTTCACTTCAATGAACACAATAGGAAAATTCACAAGATACCGTGGAGGTCATGCTGCTGAAGGACTCTTTTTCTAGGCCTTATGGAATATATCCTAGTTTCACCAGTTTTCCATATTGTGTACAGTACAAGGCAAACAAATATTTGCTCCAGCACTAAAAAACTAGTCACCCCCCCCATATACATAACTGTCACAAATCAGTTCTCCCTGAAAGATTTTAAGTTAGTTTCCAAGGTTATACCTTTTCTAGCAAAGTAACCTATGGAGATAAAATATAATAATACAATAAGTCTCTGGAGAAAGATAGCATAAACAGCCATAAAACGATCCCTCTTGAAATATAGAAATAGATGAAAAAAGATATCTAATGAGACCACGACTTCAATAAGCACCTAGAGTTAGAAATTTTAACATGAAGATGAAAAATGATGTTTAAAAATGGAGAAGCTGCAACATCAAAGGAAAAGTTTGGTCTGGATTATTGCTGTGGATATTTAGGATCAACATGGTAACTATCACAAACTTCTTGAACATTAAATATGAATCCTGTGGAAACAAATATCTGAATTATGCTATTATGGGGAAGTGAATATAATATGGAATAGCAGAAGAATAGCTATGGAAGCACTGATGAAAGGCATGAAAAAATACAGGAGTTGTTAAAATGTAATCTTTTCTTATGATATTGTTAAAATCAAATTCTCCTGAAAAGTACATAACAATGTAAATACAAAGTGAATCTAGGTGGTAGTTTCTCACAGTGAATTTGTAAATTCTTAACATGCTAAGAATAACATCCAGTGTGATATTAGAATATTATATTTAGTGATGATAAATGAAAATATCTCACCAAAATTAACAAAAGTGCATTCTTTTAAAATTAAACATTTCAAAAAATCAAACAAATCTAATTTTAAAATTGTGTAGCTTTAATAAAACCACTAGGATGTTTCTGGAAATGGAATCATACTTAACAGCCCATTTTGCCTGGCCATACTCTGAGCCCTGTAATCTTGTTATCTACCATGATCAAACAGCGTGCCTGAGGCCACTGCGTCCCTGAGATGGTATTTCCTGGAATGACCTTATAATACTATCAGACACATTACTGCTGCCAACTCTTGGTAGCAGCGTGCAGAGAAAGGGCTGGTACTTTGTTTTAAAGACTGGGAAAAGTATGAAAATATTAAATTTTACAGTTGTACCAGAAATTTAACTCTTCTACTCCTCTTATGCATGTGGACTCACATATACATACACACAAAATATATATATACATAGGCATATATTTACCTCCAAGAAAATAAACTACTATAAGCCAAGAACTATTTTATGTATAGGATAGTATAATTCATTGAGAAAGTCCTATGTAAGCTCTGCATGCAGTGTCTGTACTTCAACAGATGCTTTCAGATTTTCTATAATTTCAACACTAATGATAATTTACCACCAATCTTCATTTAGCAGTGTTGCAGCCATGCAATATCTACATTATAAATTTCCTCTAGTGCCTGATTTCTGAAAGGCTCCACAGGTCCTTTAGATTCTCCTGTTTTAAAACTTGTGAATAGACTGAATGATTAAACAATATGTTAAAATCTGATGACTTAGCTACTATGAATCTGGTGAAACACAGCCTACCCACTACTCATTCTTCTTAACAAGACTTGAGTAAGAAAGTTGAAAAAGTAGCAGAAACGATGGTTATCTGATCAGCTTTTCAGCTTCTTATTACTAGACAGTGAAAATTAGTATCAACTTAAATTACAGTAAGGGCTCTTGACTCAAATCTTGACAAAAAGTGGATTAGAACAAACACTTTAGTTTGAATTAGATAATGAAATGAAAATAATGAATTTTTTTTGGAATTAAACTACAGCTTTCTTTATAGCAAAAACCATCTTCATAATAATTATACTTTGTTCCTTGTGGACAAAATAGATACTCTATGGATAAATCTGTAAATGAATGATTTTATGAAAGACAATGACAATTTTATAAATACACTAAAGTTTTGTCTAGTAAAAACATGTTTTATTATACAATTAAATGTAGAAATACAATGGGTACAGTTACATATGACTGGTATTGCAAAATAGATACTCTATGGATAAATCTATAAATAAATGATTTTATGAAAGACAATGAGAATTTTATAAATACACTAAAGTTTTGTCTAGTAAAAACGTGTTTTATTATACAATTAAATGTAGAAATACAATGGGTACAGTTACATATCACTGGTATTGCAAACTTTGTGCATGGTTGTTATTCTAAAGAAAATTTGGCTTCAAAGATCAGACTGAATAAAATTAATTTTATTTTTTCACAATATTATAATTTGTACCTTAAATGTTTTATTTGTCAGGAGAGTAGTTTTATTTTTTAAACCTTGCTTTAAATTTATTTTAGGATTAAATACTGAGCAAATTTTCAACATAGAAATCTCTAAATCAATTGAAAACAATTACGTGGATTTCCTAGTGAATGAAAATGAAATTTAAAAAAAAACTTCATGCTTGAATGTTTATTTAGAAACTTGCATTGAATGAACATGAGATAACTGCGTGCTTTAAAAGAATATATCAAGTTAGCCCACTAACCTCTTACAGAGTACACAGTTTTCTTTTGTAGAGGGGGGAAAAAGAGACTTATAAGCCACAATCCAATTACTCCATTTTTTCTTACTAATTATAGAAAATACTCATTTCTTGGTCTCAGACAGAGGATAATACATCTCGGAAGAGTGGCACAAAATCTGTCACAAATGATGGCTCATTTTATTCAATGTACATGTTTCTGGAAAACAAAAATAAACAGTTAAGAAATTTTTGCATTCGATGTCAGGAGAGGTAGTTTCTCCCATGTGAGGCTTGGCTCATTCATATATATATATATATATATATATATATATATATATATATATATATGATACATATATATATTATATATTATACATATATATTATATATTATACATATATATATTATATATAATATATATATGATACATAAAGATGTAAGATTCAATTTTTTGGTCCTTTTGAGAAAGTAAACAAAGAGAGAGAATTTCAGATATGCTGTTTTTTCTGAATAAAATCAGATATCAATGGACTTAGAATTAAACTGGGCCAATAATTGCTGTCCTCATGACTATCATTTGAGAAACTTATCTGTTCTCCCCTGGATGCAGGTGGTGCCCACAGAGTGACAGTCTGAAATAAAACCTCGAGACCTTCTCAAATGTCCCCTGAAGAACCTGAAGACCTGAGGATAGATTATGCTCTTAAGATGTTTTAAATGGATTTAAGAATTATAGGAAGGAACAATGAGATTGTACACATGGAGTCCTTTCCACACACTTACAGAACCCCACAGTAAATACAGCTGTGAGAATTTCAAGCAAGTTTTGTGGTTAGCATCACATAGGGGGCTTAAGCTGGTGGATGCAGAATGGTTGAATACCAGATAAAGATTTCTGCAAACATTTCCATCATTGCATAGCCATCCCACTTAAGTACTTGACTAGCTTGATCTCATTTGCTTAGAGAGTAGCTACTCTTGCCATTTTGGCTTCTTTTTCCAGTAGCTCTCTCTGAACTGTTTAGAGTTTACTTCAGTTTAGAGTTTATAAACTTATTTCAAACTTTACTGGTGTATTCTGAAAATAGTTATCAAAAAGATCTAAAAATTATATTTTACATAGGCACTTCAGAAGAAATTGTTGACAGTAAATTGTTTACTAAGATTTTCTTTGTAGCAGGTTTTATTAGAGTGACTATGAAATAATTCAAAGCTGAGAGTGTTTTCTATCATCTATGTCTTGGAAACAAAAAATCTTTTTTTTGAGAATGAATGAAGGTAATACTATTTTGAAAGTCATACTTAATTTTTAAAATGGCTCATTTTACAGATAGTACTGTGAGATAAATGGAATGATTTTAAAGTAACTAAGCTTCAGCATTGAATTTCTGACTGGACATTTTTAAAACTAAGAGAGTCATAGTTTTAGTAACTATCAAACTAAAGAAAGGACATGAATCCAGGCCACTGTCATATTGAATTTCCATATAATAGTGTGTTCAGCAACACAGCAAAAGATGATCACGACCTAGAATGGTAATTTGTTTGAGCACATAATGTTTTGCAAAGCACAACTCACAATTTTATAGCGGTAGAGACCAAATTAATTTGGTAAATTGTAAATGAAAGGAGATATCTATGTGAATTAAATCACCTAACAGAATTGTGCTTAATATGTGCGAGCTGAATTAAAATTTCAATGTTTTATCATCACAAATTACTTTAGATAATCAGAAGGCTTATATGACTAATAGACTGTCAACTAGATTTTGGCTTAACATCTCCCGTTCTTCCCTTCCCCTTTATATTCTAAGTGAAACAAAATTTGCTCTTGTAAATCTAGAGCTAGGTTATGAGAGCAAACACAATTAGAGAAATATCATGCCATTAATATTGGCTGAATCATAATATAAAGCACGGATACACTCCAGTCTCTTGCTATTTTAGTGTCCTGCCTTTGTTTAATCCATACTACTGAGTGATATTTAAAATATTATATAGTCATTTTTCTATACTCATCATCTCTCTTCACACTAGATTGTGTGCTCTATAAGCACTGAAAAAAGTGCCTATTTTGTTTATTACTGGTCTCTAAAACTGAGCATCCAGTAACCTCTGAGAAAATATTAGTGAATCAAAATGATTGAATTCATATAGATATTTCCAAACTGATTACTCCTTTACAGTAACAGAGACATTTATTATTCCCAGTGTTTGTCATAGGGTATTTCTTCCTGGTACTATATATTTACTAATACACATTGTTGACTTTAATAGAATTTTGAAAAAGAAAACACAGGTGTAACTCATAGGAAACTCTGAATATTAAGATTATAAGCAGCTTGTGAAGGCTTATAGAGGAGAGAAAAGAAATATGCACATTAATAAACAATGTGATTCCAAAAGGATTTAGGTGTTTAGTGATGGTGCAAACTCAACTGTGATCCCTGCTTTCTGTGTGTGCTGGCTTTGTATTGAATAGCATATTTTCCTATCTATTTGTGTTTGAATTAAAAAAAGAAATGCCTAAGAAAATAGGTAGAGTTAGCACACCAGTTGGTAAAGTCTTAATTCAATATCTGCAGTATATAAGAGACTATTTTCAAAATTTTACGTCACTAACACTATATAATTATTATTTTATATTTATTTGTAAAAACTGAATACCATGTGCTAATAAATAAGAAGTCTTTCCAACAGAAATATTTTAAATATTTTGGTATGTTACATATTATTTTTAGCTTACACAAAAGCATACACGGTCTCAAAATTGTAGCTTATTTCTATAAACCACATTTTTCTTACCTTCTTTCATAATTAAAAGAAAGCAAATATGCTATGCCAAAGAATACGGGTTCCTCAAAAATTCCTCTAGAATTAATTCAAAAAAAGACATACATAACATAAAAAACCAGTATCAACTTTACTGTCTGAAAATGTTCAGTTTTTTAAAAGTTGTACTCACTTAAACCATACACAAAATGCCATTCAAGTATCCTAAAAGATAAAATTTCAGCTAGTAGTCTATGAAAGATCACTTCAGGTTGCTTTATCACTAACAATTTCTTTATGTGAAATTAATCATATTTTCAATGTACACATAGTACACACTATGTCAATGATTTTTGTAATGAAGTTAAGGATCAGCATATTTGAAATAGTAAGTTCTTAACTTCAGTTTTTTGTTTAGTCATTTTGATAATTAAGTCAATTATTTTATTCATTTTAAACATAATTCCTATGAAAGAAATCTGTAAAATTTTCTATAGCTACAATTCAGTCATACTTTGGCTCATATAACTTGGTTGAGATACCCTTCTCGAAAGGGTATCATGATGAATCTATCTATAATTGCTAAATCTCACATGTGATAATATAAACTATTTTTTGACTATGTATGTGAAGTGACGTTCTAACTCACTGTCTTTGGGACTCCTACCGCCACTCTTTTTGTCAATATTTGTATTTTAGCTTCAAATATCTTTGGTTTTTTAAATTCACTGGTCATGTCTATTAAATTTTTGTTTAAATACCATTTTTACCAGTTTATAGTTTTCATTCAGTGCATAGGTATTTAAGCATGAGTTTCAACTTTCAGAACCCTTCGATATCCATAGATCATTGAAAACCTGGAAACAGAAATGGAGATATTCTGGGCTAGTTTTCAATATTCCACAGGTATTTAGCTGGTGGTATTTTAATTTAATGTATTTAAAAAGTGAAAGGTAGGTTAGAAGTTATTCACCAGGAGGTAAGTGAAGACTACCAGGAATCAGCTAATGACTTATTCTTAGATTAGGCTGAACCTAGGTCATAAAGGTAAGCATCTCACTATTATTTGGCCAACTTGATCTCATTCAAGTCAAGCTTGAAAAAAAGCACGTTTCAGATGTTGACTTTTGCTTCCCCCAGATGTATGTGATCTTTGGAGGAGAAAAGGACAGCGTTAGGCCTTGGTGCTGGCATTTTCATGTCTTTCTCAATACTGCAAGCATGCTGTGTCCTTTGGAGATGTTCTTTTACTGGACTGTTCCCCGATGAAACTGGGTCTTGAAGTGTCAATGGTATCGAGAGAGATCATAGGGTCCCCTCTCTATCTGCCTCTGGTTGATGTCAGTCCTGCTGGCCCTGTGGATTCTGGTCATAGCTGCCAACTTTCTCTTTGAAACTTCTTCCTTTTCATTATGTTTAGGTGCCTCTCAAGTCACCGAGCTTTGGTCCACACTCAAAATCAAATTTCTTTCTTCTTGTCTCTCCCTGACTGATCTCAGAGATATTACAAAGCACATTAAATCTCCAAAGAGAGACAGCACTTAAAAGTGCTATTTCACTTTTGTGTTAACTCACAAAAGTCAGTATCTCTGACTGATCACATATGAAAGAACCCTTAAAAAGAACAGTATCACATTAAAAAAAATTAAAGCATTTAAAGTGCTCTTTTGGGTCTATCTTCTTTTAGACTCTTCAACCTGATATAATGGTGGGGGTAGGTAGGTGGAAACTTCGTATAAAAATTAATGATTAGCAAATTTGGGGAATTCTTTAAGTTTGGCTGGAGACTTTTTGCTTTATCAGTGCTACTGGCGGTGTGTGTATTTGATCTCCCGTTTGACCAGCCCCAATTATTCGATAATACTGTCTGGGTTTGAGAAGCTAATAATCTTTTTCTCTTCTTTATACAAAAGAATTTAAGAGGATATAACTGGAAATAGATTGAAAGTTATGTTTTCCTAAAAATAAAATCAAGGAACATTACTTTAGAGAAGGTATGCTATCTGTAAAAGTGATAAGAAAATAGGAAATGAAATGGTGGTGGTAATATTTTATATCAAAAGTACGATTATGACTTACTTTCTCCAAGGGAAGAGGATAGTAACTTTAACATATTTATCAGAAAGATTGAACACCTTCCTGGGCAGACAGAATAAAACTAAAAAATTTAAAATGTTTCCAAACTTATCAAAATAAAATTTGAAATAGTTAGGTTATGAGGGTGGAATCTCCAACTAGCTTGTATAGCACAAAATGCAATAATCAGTGAATATTTATGATTAATAATTGTTTTTGTTGGGTCAAAGGAAAGCTATGTAATTTTCAGTCTCATATGCCATTAAGAATTGCCAAGGCAAATCTCTAAGGCATGTAGAGATCTGAGTTTTATAAACTTTCTTATCACTTACATAGTCTCAAATAGGCTAAATAAACTTAAGTATATTTTATTGTATTGCAGTTTCCGAATGATTGTGCATGCATGTGTGTATATGTGTCTGTGTGTGAGTGATTTTCATTTTCTGTTCTTTGTTAAAGTGAATATACTAATAATAAATTCATAGAACAAATTTTGAGACCTTTAATATAAAAAAACTGTAGTGTTTCTCACTTAAGACTTTAGTGAGTGCCATCTTCCATGGGAAACAGAATTTATGACTGTAAAATACTCTCTTTTAAATAGTATTTTTAACTGGTGTCAAATTAATATTTTCCTTTTTCCCTCATAGGTATTAAAAATTTTAGTAACATTTATATTTTAAATCTTTAGGCAACAAGTATATAAATATTTTTATTCTACAGAGTTACTCTTAAACTTTTAATACTACTAGACTGGATAGATATCATACTGTATATCAACAGCACTTTTGAAATGTCTTGAGTCCTTAAACATTTATACAATGTGAAGACTTAGTTCATAGCTCATTGTGTTTCAAGTCAGAGAAACTGACATTTCAATTTTGATTTTCATATTTTGAAACTTTGTTCCAAATTCTGTTTTTTACCTGCTTCATTGGCATTTACTTTTTGAGATAAATAAGAAAGAACCTCATTGACATGCTTTCTACATTTTTAGTTAAGTTCACAATCAAACTCATATTTATACTGTTTATTAAAAAAAACCCTATTTCCTAGAGAGCTTGATACACACATTTTAGTACATTACAGTTCATGTAATTTAGAAGTTTCCACTAAACAGTTAACATTAGTGAACAAATAAGTTACATTATAAGTTGTAAATGCAAAAATGTCCACTTAATATGGCAATTAGAAGATATAGATCTCATCTCTGTAATGGTCATAAAAGAAGAATAAGGGAGAAAAAGATCTGTAAATTAAAGCTGCTATATCTGAAACTTGCAGATCATATGCTGTTTTTTTTAACTTGACAGATTCATGAAATTAAGGAAGTCTCTTCGCTGCAGCTGTCCAAATGTATTCTTTGGTTCTAGCCATTATTTCCAGCATGAGGTGAATCTTGATGCTTAATTTACATTTCACTGGTGGCCAGCGATACTGAACATCATCTTACGTATTCATTGGTCATTTGTACTTCTGAGCTCTGTTCATTTCAGTTGCTTATTTTTTTGCTCATGTCTTTTCCTTTGGGTGGTTTCTTTTTTGAGTTCTTTATATATTCTAATATTAGTCCTCTATTGGAGAAGTAGCTGGCAAAATTTTTCCAATCGTTCGGGTTATCTTTTCATACTGTTGGTTGTTTTTTTACTATGCAGAAGTTCATAAAATTTGATGTAATTCTATTTGTTGATTCTTACGTAGTTGAGATTCTGTCCAGAAAGTCCTTATCTGTGCTGATATCCTTAAGAGTTTCGATAATTTTATCTCCCATTTTTTTACTTTAATATCTATACTTTTGATCTTCTTTCAAACTATTTATAAGAATATAAATTAGGACAACCACTATAGAATTCAATACAGAGATTTCTGAAAAAACTAAAATTAGCAATTTCATTTAACCTAGCTTTTTTCCTGCTATGTATTTTCCCAAAAGAGTCAGTGACATCATATTAACATGATACAACCATGCCCACATTTATAGAAGCACATTTTATACTAGCTATATCTTGAAAGGAGTCCATATATTCATCAAGAAAAGTCAATAATGAAATTGTTGTATTTATACACATTAGAGTATTTCCTTAGTAAAGAGAAAGAAAAATTTGCATCACTTATTGGAAAATTTATGCACCTCAAGATATTAATATTAAGAGAAATAAATCAAACAAGTAAGCTTAAATATTGTGTAGCTTCTTACATAGGACATACCCAAACTATAATGAATTTAAAGAGCAAAGAAAAAATCGCATAAAATAGGGAGGTGGAACATTGTTAAATTGGTAAATTGGCATCTTGAGATAGAAGAAGCGAGGAAGAAACAAAGGGTTAAGAGAGTAAAATATTAAAATGTGTTATGTAGATGTAGTTTCTCATCATAATCAATGTAATCATCACGTACTGTAAATAGGTACAAATACAAAAAGATTCATGAAATAAGATTTATACTTCCAGCACTGTACTCTTGATTATTCTTTCAAAAGATATATTTTTATACAAAATCAACAATAAATCTAGTTGAATGAAATGCTTTATTTTACATAAGAATATTTGGATTATATAGAGATTAGTGGGTTGGAAGGTGAATAAGCCAATGGAAAAGAATGAGAATCAAATCATGTCATATACTGGTACAAATTGTCAATGTTCAGTGTGATCATGATATGTATGTAAGCTGTATCTATTTCTCAATAAAAAAGAAAAGAATATTTGGATTAATAAAAGTTACAGTACTTCTTTTAATATATTGAATTGCCTAATGGAACCTATATTTTCGGCAAGAAAGCTACTCTCATTGAATTAACAAATAGCTAATATCTTTTGAATGCTCTTGTGTGCCAGATATTGTTTTATGTATTGATATTGTAACAGCTCTAGGTGGTACATGTGACTATGAGATCATTTAGAAAATAAGTGAACTGGGGAGAAATTTGTACCGCTAACTTCCAGAGTCCCAGAGCTTGTATCCCTTGGGCTCAGAACCTAACCCTTAAACAGCGATCCCTATCACTTCTAAAATTTTGTACTACTTCCCAGTAACTAGCTCCTTTTTTTTTTTTTCAATTCCCATTTCCTCCTTTAGAGGAGAAATACTAAGATAAAAATGGAAAATGTAATTTAGAGTATGAGATTTGTTATTTATCCTAAAAAACTAATTTCATAATGTGCTTTATTTTGTCAGTTATAAAATTTCAATGAAATTTTTAGTCCTATGTTGACCTAAATAATGTGAGTGAAGCCAAGAATACCTGACAGAAAAACAGACTGATTGTACAAACTTCACTTCTATGTGTATTTGCTCCCTAGGATGTTGGTTAAAAAAAAAAAAAAAGGTTTTCTTAAAATAATTTTCAAAATGCACTAGAAAATACTTTGACTAGAAAGTTACATTGAAATATGTGAACTACTGGGGTGATCAAATTAAACTAAGAGTCTGCATTTATTGTCCCACAAACACAGTCTAATTACGCCAAATAAGACAGAGGAAAAAACAGAGGAATATTTCATTATTTCAGTGTAGAAATCTAAGAAAACAGGGCTAGCCTGACTAGAAGTAAAGATGGATGTAAGCTCCAGGGTGGAGGTGGGTGTTGACATAAACAAAAATTTTCATTAGGAAGTACTTTAAGTTTTATGCAATAATCTATTTTTTTAAAAGCAATTTACTCAGAGCACAGCAGAGACTGTCAAGTAGCATGATGTCCCAGTCCTCATTTATAAAATCTGTATAATTCTTCCAGACATCTGAGGCTCTGTAAAGAAACTCATACTACTTTTTAAAAAATACATACCGCTCTACATTCAAACACTCTTTTACTTACTGCAATATATTTGAGTGGGTGAAGTGTTATCTGTGGTTAGTATTTGCCTAGAAATACTGGAAATGGAATCAGATGTACACACACCAGATTTTTCCTGCGAAAAAAATTCTATCTTCCCAATACGATGATGTGCTTTGTATTTTTGGTTTATTTTTTTTCAAGCTTGGATCCACTTTTCACCTTGCATCGTTGAAATTCTAACTTGTTCAAAAGAAGTGGAAAGTTTAAGAAATTTAACATGCACTACAATAAGGATTTATTCTTTTCTTTTGAATTATTTTGTTCTTCAAGATTCGGTAGCTCATTTTAGTAAACCGATGCGGATGTTATCTGTGCTAGAAATATTTTTGGCCCAGTGTTTGAAAGGAAAGTACCTAGTTTTCACAGTCACTGCTCATTGCACGAGTGCATTTTTCTCTAATAATATTCGTGGGAAATTTTGTGTTTTAGGTGAAGGTTATCTTTTGATGCTGTACTTTTGAAATGCCTCTAGTGCCCTGAACACTGCACAGGACAAACATTAACCAAACACCCAACTCTTCTTCCTCAGACTTAGACTTTGTCATCTTTCTTTCCAAGATTCCTGGTGTTTATCTCTTTTGGTTGGTTCATTTTAATAATGGTAGAAGCAGAGGCAGACAAGCAAGAATTGAGGTTAGAATTGAGAAATTGTGAAAAATCTCCATAATCAGTGTTGTGTTTTCCTCCCATTTCTTATCTACTTATATTTAAAGCATACTGTATGTAACTTCGGTGCCTTTGACCTTACTAGTTTCCCCCTCAAACGGGCCCTAGTCTTTAGCACAGAGCCACTGAGTGATGGGAATATTTCTCCATGGCATTGTTGAACATGCTAAATAATTTAAAACCACAGAAGACTCCCTAATGCTTGGTGGGGGAGGGAAAACCATGTCCATTGAGGGGCAGGGGGTTGGGGGGGTCTTTGCTTTTTTGTTTCTATTGAATGCATTTCGGCTGTATGGCTGGAAAGGGCATTCCTATAGGACTTTAAAGGCAAAGTAGAAAAATGACATAAAAGCCTTGCCTGGATTTGATTGATGCACTCTCATATTTGAAGTTCACTCCGAGCTTTGTGCTAGACGGCCTGGGTCACTCTATCCAGCGCCCTAATGAGACTGTGCGCGCACACTTGCAGCTTTGTAGGCCTCGCTTTAATCAGAGATTGGAAAACACTCCTGACTGATAGGCTCCAGAACCAGATCTAAACAGAAAATAACATGCTCCATTTGGCCTCTGAAGGTAGGTTGAGCAAATCTTTGTGATGTATTGGAGCATTTGCCGAGCGCAAGTGCACGTGGGGTGGATCATCCTATTTCTGTCGGCAAATACAAATTTTTCACTCAGCAGGCGTAATCAGAGCTAACTCGAGAGGAGAAATAACAAAAACTCAACAGCCCTTAGCAACTCAGCATGGCATAGAGGGATTTAAGACTTTAGCATTTTATCTCCATCAGTATGAAAATGTATGAGGAAACCTGAACTTTGAAAGTGCAAATAAACACAGTTAACACATTGTAAACCGCTGATTCGACTAGATCCTTCCCTGGGCACCTTCGTTCCTTTACCAATTTCACTTCAGAATTTCCCATTTTCATAAAACTTGTTTCCTAATTTAACTAAGTGAACTCATTTTGACGAGCCGAGGATAATGTCAAGTACTCAGTAACAACTCTCCTGTGCTACTGGAGAGCTAGTGTTGAACGACGTGAAATTGTGCAGAGAGAAGACAAGACTCTTGCGCTGAGAGGAAGCAGAAACACGCAACACCGGTATCCAAAGAGACTGTGAAAAGAGACGGACCTTACTTACGGAACATCGTTATTCTTTTTAAAGAAAATAATGCACTCATGGAAATAATTAACCGGTAAATAGCCTGGGGTGTGATTTTCCACAGTTAAACAGAGCATGCTCAGAGCATGCTCAGAGAGCTCAGTGTCTTACTTATATGTTTCATTTCTCTTTTCACTATTTCAGGATTTTCTTAACAACTTTTTAAAAGAAACAGTCGCATATTAACACGTCTGATGTCACTTTTCAGTAAAGATCACCCTTTGCTTCATATCTGAAATATGACATCCTTCCTAGAGTACTACATGATAATATTGTGCAAAGTACCCATGATGCTAAAGCCCCTTTAGGACAGCAACCATCCATTTTAGGATCTCAACTTAGCCTAACTGTTGTTAATAAAATTAAGAAAGAGGGTCGTATGACATGCACCTGGAAAAGCCTGGCGCATTGCAGCCCACCTCCAAGAAATGTACAATTTTCCTCAACAAGTGTACAAATGATCATTCTTCCCTAACCAAAGTTTTACTTAACCTAATTTTCATGGCTAATGGTTGCCAGTCAACTTTACTTTCCCCAGCCCTTTTATGATGTATGAGCCCATTTTATGTATTTCTTAGCAATTGCAACTTGAGATGGAGTTTTGTTTGAGAATTCTAAGGCAACGTTAACCAGCAAATTCATGGTACACTTTTCTTCCCTTCCTATTCATCTCGACCTCTAGATAAATTACAATGGAGAAAAGGGCATAAAGGAGGCAATCATTGTTTTGATTTTCATGCACTGAAAACATTTTCTCAATCATGAAAGTGAGCATCAGACATCCAGATCAAGAAGAGGAAACTAACACAATTCCACACACCTTGTTTTGTCCTACGACATAACTCCATTTCCTTCCACATCTTCCTTAAACCACTGGGAATGTTTATTATGAGAGAAATTCCCAAAACAGAGGGTTCTCCCTCTCCTAAGTTATCAAGAATTTACAGCTGCTGAACTGTATATTCTGAGTTCAAATATTTTAAAGCAAAACTCTTTTCATTATTGGCAGACTACACCCCTCTTTTGCGTAGGCCAGTTGCTCTGAATCCAGATGAATTATTAAGTGCAAATAAATTTTCTTTTTCTTTTTATCTCTGACGTCTCTAATTTAAAAAAATTTGGCAAGAATGTTTAAAAACTACAATAAATTTAGAATGAGAAGTCTAATAAGCCAATTGATGTCCTTGATTTTTACAATATTAAATCACAAAATTTGCACGAATATATATATATATATATATATATATATTTCATGCAATGATAGTCCATCAATAGAAAAATAGAACTAAGTGAAAAAATTAATGAATTACATTATTATGTATACTTATGTAAAGAATTATGCAAACACATACTTGCAAACATTTTAATATTTCTTCAAAAGCTACTAGTTTTTATTCAACACTGCCATTATGTTAGAATTGCAAAATAGATGATAGATTATTGAATAAATTTTTTTGGAATTCTTGAGTTGGTAAATGCTTCTGAGTCCAAGCAAGCCATTATTCTTATTTGGAACCCTTACATAGTACTTTTTTTATGTAAAATATAGTAATTATCTGTAAATCTGGTAGGTACCAATAAGAATTAAATGACTTGGATGAAACTGTATTCTCATTAAAATGAGTCAGACAGAAGGCCCTTCAAAAATACTAATTTTTACAAAATTATGGAAGTTATTTAGCTGGATAAATTTGTATTTATGCCATAGTCTTCTTCAGGGTATTGTTTCTCTATATTTGTGTTTACAGTAGTTGGTACATATAACTAAATTCAGGGTAGAATTGAACTAACTTGGTATGTCTAGTGCATCGCTTATATTGATCATTCCTTTTCCCTTCTCTGTCACGTGTAAACCAAGGGTAGCCACTGTCACTTGTTGGCACATACTAGGTGTTCAATATTTATTTATTGAATGAGTAAATCAATGAATCAATCACTCAAGGAATTATTGACATCTGTGAGAACACTTTGATAAAAACATTTAGCTTTCCACCCTGTCAAGTGCATTCCCTAATACAATTTGAAGTAAGAAATTAAATGAAGTGCTAAAAATAAATTCATCATTTGATTTCAGAACTTTAGTGACTCAGTTTTTGTTATTTTTCTCCTTTAAAAGATATTTGCTGTCATCATTTTCTCTTTTTCTCTCCATTTCTCTAAATAAAAATAAAAACCTTATGAAGGTATGCTGAGTTTTCCCAGTCAAGTGAAAACAATATTCACTTGGCTAATTTTCTATTGAATTATTTCTAAGAACCAGGAACATACTCTATCTTACCCTTTTCTATTTCTACACTCACATTTAAATCTGAAATGAGGTTTAAATATTTAATGCTGATTTCATTGTAATGTTTTTATCTCTGTAATTGAGGGAAAATAAAATGTACAAGAGGAAGATATTTAACATACAATGATATGCACAAAAATCTCCATTTTTATTCTGATTTTTTTCAAATCTTAAAATGTAGACTAAAAGTGTCTACTCGTCTTACTAAGTATAAAGTCAGACTCCAAGGGAAATACAAATTCAGGAAATTAAATACTAAAAGAAATGTCATTTGAAATATGAAAAAAATATTTTAAAATGAATTTTATCAGTAAAATTTCAATCACTGAGCAGGTTTAGGGAAGCTGGACAACTCTGATTTATATTGGATATAATTTCCACATAAATCGTTTGTTTTCTCAGAGACCTAGTTTCTTTTCTTTTTACCATTCACCCTTTAACATGATATGATGAATTACCATATTCCTGTAAATTAAAAAAAAATTTTTTTGAAGCATGGTCTCACTGTGTAGCTCAGGTTGGACTTGAACTCACTATTTAGTTCAACTTGGCTTCAAACTTGCTGAGATCCTCCTACTTGGGCCTCCCCTGCTGTGGTTACAGGTGTGGGCTACCAAGTCCATCTAATCCTCAGGGAGAAAAAGAGAGAGAGAGAGAGAGAGAGAGAGAGACAGAGAGAGGAGGACTAACTCCCTTGAACAACCCTCTAGGGGAAGAACTACAGCAGTCAGAAGGGAAATGCAGTTGCCATAGTTCTAGGAAATCCCCTGGAAAACCACGGTAAACTCAGTTTTATTTATTGCCTGGAAAAACTTGAAAATGCCTTCTATTTACATGAAATAATTTTTTTAAAAAAAATCAGAGTTGATCAGTTAACACAGTTCAGATTTTTCTAAAATCAAATGCCTTCTTTCCCTTATATTTTCTGTTGATGACTTCCAGTAAAATTAAAATCATTTTTAAAAACTGTCTTTAAATGCATTTCTTTTTCTGTTTTTAATAGAAAGATCAGGGGCATTTTTAATAGTATTTAAAAGAACATCATTTAAAATTGCCATTAAATATTTAAGTTTCAAACTAAAAGTTTAGAATATTTGGAATATTTCCAAAGGTTACACTAATTGTGGTGAGATTTATAAAAAATAAAACAAGGTTCATCACACACACACACGTATGTATGTATATACATATATATATATATATATATAATAGAGTTGCTTCTATGTGTTAATAAGATAGCTTATTGCAAAAAGAATTTGATATTTGCTTGGTAAAGAAATAATAGTGTGTGGTATCAGAGAAAACCAATTATGTTTCTCAATCTTTTAATCCAAGCTTACTGTTAATTTTTTTCTTTATGAAAAGTAATTTCTTTTCTTTTAAATCAATATATCTTATTTCCTATCTTGTAAAAGGTTATGAAAATAAGGCTTAACAAATGAAAAATCAACTTACGTTTTTTCTTAGAGAAATTATAGCACATATTTTTACTAAAATATGCCACTAGCATCCAAAGTATATTTTAAGTTTTCCAAATTTTAGGAAAATTATGGGAAGCATTTAGTTTATAATTATAAGGAACGAGAAAAGGTAGTGGGTTAAAATAGGATTCATTATCTTTAAAATAAAGAGAAAATAAACTGAAGTAAGTCATTTCTTTTCCCAAGAAAAAGACGCTGATATTTTTAAAGGGGGGGGGGATCAAAAGTGTAACTGCTGTGTAAACTCATTTTAAATGTCATGTCTTATTATAACCTAATAATCAGGATGCTTGTTTCCTCCTTTTGATTGAGCCATCAAATTTGTCAATATTTTATGATAATTCATCCCATCATTCCTTAGACATTTAAATGAGAGACTGCCCCAGTTGGGGGGGGTCTTTGTAATCCTATTTCCTCGTGTTAAAACTGTCTGGAGAGAGTATCTAAAAATATTCCACGTTACGGTATGACCAGCAGCTTAACTTTCACATCCAGTATGTAGGATTTCCTGAGGTTTCTGGAAAAGGACAATAAAGTACCCACCTGCCATGCTTCCCTTTTGGACCTCGGAACTATGGCTGACCCAGCCTCAGCCAGGCTGCCTGGCACCAGAATGATCCTCTTCCGGAGGGTGTTAGGCTTTCCCTCTGCAGAACGGGTAAGCTCCCCCTCTAGTGTTCACTGCTTATCAAGTGATTCCTTCAACAAATATGACAGGGAAATGCCTGGCTTTTTGGTTTCCCATAGAAAGACAAAGATTGGAGCAATGTTTATAAGTGTTTAATGGCACAGGGAGGAGGCAATGCATGTAAATTCTATGTTGTAGAAGCTGCTCTCTCCTTTTGACCCCTCTGAACACTGCTCAGCCTTTCGTTTGGGTCTGTATCTCTGAGAAAGGCCGTGTGTGCTGCCTCACAGGCAGAGTGCCAGCTGAAGGCACAGGATAAGCCTGTAAGATGCAAGATGAGCTCGTAAAAACAGTTGCTTCTTTCTGTTGGGAGGTCTGGTGGCTCGAGGTTAATAGACTGCCTTTCCCTAGAAGCCAACACCCCTAAGGTCTTTATTTGTACTGAATCTCAAGTGAAGGGAACGGGGGACAGGGAGCTCTAGTATTTTTTTTTTTTTCTTCTACAAGTTTGAAAAAGACCAGCAAGAAAATTAAATCCCTTCCATTTGCTATTTTAAGAGCCTGGATAAATAATGTTCCATACACTATGCAACTTATGCTTATGGTACGTAACAGAGTACAAAAAAAAAAAAAAATTATAGTAGACAGTTTTAAAGTGTGCTGGGGTCAAAGGTTAAAAGTTCAGCAACTTCATTAAACTTATGATTGAGGAGTTAGTGAGAAATTATCCAGAATTTATCATGAAACTGAAAATAAAAGAAAGGAAAAAGAAGGAAAGGATAAAATCAAAAATAAAAGAAACAAAAAATTAAAAATCTGTTCTGAAACATTGAACTCCATAGTTAGTTACCAAATTAAAATCCAAAACTGTATTTGTGTATTTTTAATCATGGTCATTTTTAAGTTAAAAGACAAAACAAGAAAAAAATGTGTATCAAATTTTTCAGAAAAGTCAAGGAATCTAACTACTACAAGGAAACCTAATCTAAAAGGAATCTAATCTACTACAGTAATTGTTTTAAATCATTTTGTTCCAAGGGATTCAAAAGATTGTGTTGAGTCTTGAAAAAGTTCATATTCAGCTTTATTAAATTCAAATCACAGGTTATATAACCATATTAAATTATCACAGGCTTTAATCTTCTTAATTTTGGGGAATACAGCTGTCAAGTAATGTACAGTTGTCGAATTTTTACTCTTGTGTTCTATGTTAACATGTATTTCTCAATGACAATATCAGGGTTTTAAAATTTCAGGATGAAGGTCCATCCCACTATGAAAGAGGCAGTCTGCTTTTAAGTGACTGCTTGTGTACCCCTTGATCATAAACCTCACCCCAAACAATCTTCTTCATTAGGCCTGTAGCAAGTGTCCACTCATCGTATCAACCCATATCTTGCATCTAATCAAGGCTTGAAACTGAACTGTTCTCTTCTGGTTTAATAAGGAACTCAAATATTTTCTAAAGCAAACTAAGCCAGTTCTTAAATATAATCACTACTCTGCTATTGTCATTTCCCAATTTTCTAGGTAATTTCAAAATGGATTGGTTAGTATGAAAATATTTTAAAGTTTTCTTTGTTTTCAATTTTCCTAGTCCTGTGTCTTACTATATCCCAATTTAGTGCTCATTTTTAAAGTTAATTTAAAGGTAGTTTGGAAAAAGGTTATCATTCATAAACTAAAAGAACTAGGTGACTCAGCCCATCTATAGTGAGCAGATGCCACTTTCAAGTTGTGAAGGACTAATAAGGCTGGTGTTCCCTTTGTACTTAGCTTTATGGGCGACACTGACAACATATCTCATAGCCATTTCCACTAAGCTCAGAAGTTTTCTTGTTGGACAACTCTTTTCTAAACTGGACGGAGATCACACAGAGGCCTCTGGGAGAAGTTGTTTGATGGGAGAGCCTTTCAATCACATGCTTCATGGTAGGACACCTCAAGTAACACACAGCATGAACTGAAGGGTGGTATAAATACAAATGTCACCTTCTTTCACTTTACTTTTTAGCCAGTCTTCTAAGCTGCCAGTTCAGGCAAAGTCCAAGTGGTTGCCAAAATTCCAGAGTAAATTGAATCCTATTTATAATGGGAAAGCTGAATTTTGTGAAAATGTGGTAGTTTGAGTTTCTAGTTGTAAACTTTTGCAACACAATTTCTATAGCATGAAGGAAGCCATGGATTATGTCAAGTTGACTCAGTTAACTTGCAAAAGGTTATGCAGTTGCAAAAGACACGTAAAGAAGCTGTTGTTGAACAAAGTAGCAATAGAGAAACACACAGAGAATACCAAAGACAACAATAATAATAAAAGCTCAAAATAAAATTAACAACACAGCACCATATGGAATTTTGTAATTGGGAATGACTTGTACAAGGATTAAACACTATAAGGGCCATAAGGGAACTCGGAGATGATCTCAGTTTCTTTTCTCATTTTTCAAGTGTCGGCTCAAGAAAACTTAGAAAAATGACATTATTTGCTTAATTGTCCCGTGGCTACAAAATGCAAACCAAATGTGGGAGCCCAGTCTTTGGAGTCATTTAGTGAAACAGCTTTCACCGGCAGTGCTATTTTCACTAAATGAGCGGCCATCATGCTCTGAAGGTTAATGAGGGGTGTTTACATAGAAATGGAAAAAGCTACTTTTGGAGAATTTGGAGTAGATGTGTTACTTTGGGAGAAAGTAAATCTTCAAAAAACAAAAGATTTAAATGTCTAATTAGGGACAGAAAGTACACCTGCTACACTTTGTGTGTGTGTGTGTGTGTGTGTGTGTGTGTGTGTGTGTGTATGGTGAAGATGATTGAGCCCAGGACTTCATATGTGCAAGGTGTGTCTCTTACCACTGAACCACACCCCAAATCCTTGTTATACTCTTCATGTAATTGCACCTTCACTAAAACAGGAACTCGTTAGATCCAACTAATGACTGAAAGTAAGAATCAAACATCAAATTTATGGCTGAATATAGATCACATGCTTCTTAAAAAATATGTGTGGAAAGATATTGAAACTATTTGCAAATAACTATTTGCTATTTGAAACTATTAATCTCCAAAATAAACCCTTCGTTCTAAGTCCTAAAACCCCAGTTCTTATGAGGTATGGTGGAAACACTAGTCAGGTAGGCTCAGTTTTTCTTTTTCTCTCTGTCCTTCCTTCCTTCCTACTTTCCTTCCTTCCTTCCTTTTCTTTCTTCTTTCTTTCTTTCTTTCTTTCTTAATTGTTTGTTTTTGTTGGGACAGTGTTGAGTAGGTTTTGGTTTGGTTTCTTAAATTGAGAATGGTACTCAATGACCTCCTACAGCTAGTCAAAGCTATTTATTTTCAATTATATACTTATAGCAATTGTAGTGATAACAAGAACAAGAGCGAAAGTAAACATGGAACAGCAGGTCTACTTTTTCTCTAAGACCTATCATGCTAATTGGGCAGGATAAAATGAGATCTGGCTTTATTACTGACTGAATACAAAAGTCACTTCCTCGAATGTATATCTTGATCTTTAATTCTTGATATGGTGGTATACAGAGGTGAGGTAATTAGGTCACGAGTCTAGAACCCTCAGAAAATGGATTTGTGTCCTCACGCAGGAGAACAGACTAGAGACCTACACTGAGGGACTGGAAGTTAGCTGTTTGCCTCTTATAAAAGAGCTCTCGGTAGAACCAGACCATGCTGGCTCCTTAGCTTGGACTTCTGACTGACAGAATTGCAAAAATTAACTTTGTTGTCTAAACCACCTGGTATTAGGTAACTTGTCATAGCCACCCTAAGTAAGGCACTATTCCTCAGACAGTCTTTCAAACCACTTTTCAAGTCCAGGATGTGATAAATAAGTTCTTATTACCCACAGGGCAAGTTAGGTAAAATAACCATATTTCAGCATTTAAAAATTTTATATAACAAGACATGACTGATCTCTCTTATCTTGTTTAATATATTAAAAAGTATTACCTTTTATCTCAGTTGAACAACTCTATTTTTACCAATTTTTTGGTCAGGTTCCCAGTTACATATATTTGTTTTCCAATTAATATTAAAGCAATGTATATGCACAGAAGAAACAATATATATGTATATGTGTGTATATAATATAGCTGTAATATATATATATATATACATATACATATATATACATATACATATATATATATATATATATATATATATATATATATATACCCACACACATATAAACACAATATAGCTGTACTTTTATAAGACTATACATGCTTTGTTTCTAAATTTTTTGCAATAGACATGTATTTCTATCCAAATTTTGAATAATCCCTCTAGGTGATGTCAGTGATGATAAACCAGTATCCATCCAAAGAGAAAGAAGAAAGCAGAAAATCGGAAGCACCCAAAGTGGCTCCTCGAGATACACAACTGACTTATTCAAGTACATCAGAAGCACTTGCCTGTATCTGACACTGTTCTCCTGGGCCGGGCTACATCACTGCATAAACTGATCAAAGTCATGTTGTTGTACAGTTTAAATTCTAGTGGAAGCAAGGAGAAAGCAGCAGGAAAACAGGAAATTTAAATAACTAGAGAAAATGCCCATACAGAGATGTTGGTCACTGGGGACTGTGGTCAAAAAAGAAGTTCTAGGGCCGGGAATTTAGCTCAGTAATTCCAGTGCCTGCTTTGCAAGTGCTAGGTCCCAGGTTTAATCCCCAGTAACTACATACAACAATGCTGGGTGTGGTGACTCACGCCCACCATCAGTCAGTACTATATACCACAGTGTGAGTGTGGAGGCTCACACCTGTAATCCCAGCTCTAGAGTGGCAGAGGAAGGAGGATGATCGTTGAGTTTATGGCTGAGTTCAGAACCAGCCTGCACTAGAAAATGAGACTCTGTCTCAAAAAACTAAAAAAAAAAAAAGTCCTACTGACAGAAAAAAATGAAAGATGACTGAATCTCTCTGGAGGAAGATTTTGGTGGTGATGTTGAAAGTGGTTTAGAAGAAAAGAGTCTAAACTTGATGAAGATAAGATGACTGAAAGGCACAGACATCTGTGAGGGTGCCTGTGAAGTCAGGAAGAAAGTAAAGAGGACCTTTACTCCTAAGGTACAGTGACTTCAACACGTGGTTCACTGTGCTGATGAAATATCGGTATGAATTTAATATTGAATAATGTCACTCTTTGCATCTGTATTTAAAGTGAAAGGTTTGAATTATAAGTTGTTCTCTGGAACAAAAAAAAAAAGCACCATAAACATTTAGAATGAAGTGGGCCACACCCACTCTACTACAATTAGTGAAAGCTATTAGTCTATGTGGTGAAGAAGTTATCATATGTATTCTGGAACTGAATCATTTTGATCAGCCTGTGAAAATTTTATTTATGTTTTAAGATCTCAGTTCACTAATACCCACCTCTTTGGATTTTAATCCCTCTGTCCTTCCTTGCTCCAGTCTCTATTAGAAGCCTATTTCTATCCTGAATGTAGAATTATCCATTTCTACATTATTGCAACTGTATATTTCTCACCTCTCAAGTTAGAGAGGATGTAATAATAGTAATGATATTTTATTCTTTTTTGAGCTTATGATCTTTCTTATGCCTGATACACAGAAGACATTCTGAAGAAAATTATTTTATGAATGAAGTCATTGATTTAACAACTAGAGTGAAATGAAAAAAGTGGTTTTCCAGTGTTCATCCACAGATACTTCATTATTTTATTTTAAAAGTGAAACAATAACAAACCCCTAACAGTAAATATTGATTTAAGGTGAAAAGATATACTCTCAATTGGGTCCACATGCAAAGATCCTACCTGTTGACTCCAAGATTAAATCACATAATGACAAAACTTCCATGCTCTAGAATGTCCCAAAATCTTCTCTTCACATACTATATGAATCTAACTCAAGCATTTTGACCTGTTCCTATTTCCAATGTTATATCATGTAGTTCACTAATTCATCTATCGGTTTTTGAGGAATGCCTCGTGAAGTTCACAATGAGGGTAAGAGCTAAATGCTAAGCAACGTGGCATGAACACAATGGAGGAAAAGAATAAGAGAATGTAGGAGACAAAGAATACTACAAAAAACTACCACATGAAGACTTTCTGTGTTCTGTTTGCTGTCTGAAATGTGACGGCTTGTCTCCACAGCGCCACCTTTCCCCATGCAGTACAGAAGAAAGTGTGCCCAATTATTCCTGCTTGACTCTTTCTAGAGGGTCAATCCCAAGGTAGGATGACTGAAGTTCTAATGTGTCTTCAGGTATGTGTCGTGTTCCCCACCCTGCGTCTGACTGTGTGTTCTGCTGGATGCAGCCATATTCATGACATGTAGAAAAAGGATTATGTCAGTAAAATTTGTATGGTGGCAAAAACGTCTCACACTCTGAGAAACAATGGGAATGATGAAGAAGCAGAAATGTCCTGGGTGAACCTCTGAAAGCATTAAGAAAAACAATAAAGGGTTAGTTTAAACTTGCACTTTCAGCTAGTTATCAAATACATTGGAAGGTGCTCAAAGCATAGCATTATATGTGAAGCTGGCCTGCAGAAAGTGTCGTGTGGTCATGGTTTCAAATTAGCTATTCTATTTGGGGCATATTTTGCATCCCTTAGAATGGAATGTCCAGTGGCTTTTAAGTAAGAACTCTAAGGGAGAACCAAATACAGTGCTGATCTAGAAGCTTCCCACTGAGGTGAAACTGATCGCAGGAGGGTATTAGGACAGATTTCTTACATTTGCAGTTGAAAGCAAATGGAAGGACCGTTGAGTACAGACCATCTTGCTAGGGAAGATCCAGATAATTCATTCTTGACATATTTCACCATATTCTTAGTTCCATTCTTTATTTTTCTCCTACTGTAGTCAAACTGTGTGAATGTTAACATCTTCAGTGGTGAATGTCAGCTGACCTATAACTCTAGAAATCTGTTGCCTAATGCAAAGCCTCGTGTGATGATTACACTATAGAAGCTTGATTACCTCTTGGTTGCCAACAGAATGAATGAATGGATGGATGAGTAATGACTGAATCAGTAACAAACTTGGCATATACTATAAAATGTCAGAATACTGAAATCAGAAAATCTGCGAAAGCCTGAAAAATTTTATAAAAAATTATCACTTAGGCCTTTAAGGGTGACGAAAAGAATTGTCACTCAGTCTTAATTTCAAATGAAGTCAAAATTATTATGTACAAAGTATATGCCAAGCCATTTTACTTATATTAAGTTGATTCCCACAGCAACCCCCCCCAAGACAGATATTATCTTCAATGAGAAACAAAGTAACTGAGCCTGAGGGAAATTAAATAAATTGCCCAAAGTGACATAGCTTATAAATAGAAGAACTCGATTTGAGTGGAATCCTGGTTGACTGCAGCATTAATGCCCTTTCTACTTTGTTATTTTTCCTTTTTTGAAATATTGGAGAAGTGGTGTTTGAAAATTTGGGAACGTATGATATTATTAACTCAGAATTTACACCATCAAAGGAAAAAAAAAAGAATGCATTTTAACCTGTACCCTACACTTTAGGGAAATACTTTTTAAAATATTGAAGAAAAATGGCTGGATTATACAATTATAAGATTTAAAATGGCTCTGGTGTTATTAGAGATATAGAAATTTGCAATGAAGAATGATGATCACTTCTAAATATCTTGACTTGTTGCTTACTAGACAGACGTATGAATTCTCTGTATTGATCTCTTCTGACTTATGAGCCATCTTTAGCCTCTATGCTAATAAGAAGACATGAAATGTAATAATGAAGAAATGTATTTGGGTGATAGTCGGAACATAATTGACATTCAATAAACGATGGATGTTATACTGAAGATAAAGCATCGCGAATAACCAAAAGCTTCCACGATGAAAGGTGCAGGATCAGGTGGTAGCTTCAGAAGGAAGAGAATCAGTGAAGGCAACATGAGACATAGGCCTAGAAATCAACTGAAATGAGAAATTCACTTCTTTAAGAGACACAGTTGAAGTAATCTTTGAAACTTCTCAAGAATAACAGAAACTTGAGAAAAGAACAATTTGGCTGCGCTGAGTGGTGAGAGTGGTTAGATCTGTGTGACTTTTGGAACCATAAACATATCAGAAATGAAAATGAACTCAAAGACTGGTGAAGACTGACAATATTCTGGAAATAAATAGAATAAAAGTTTGAGACAGTAGTAAAAAGGACAAGCTAATATCCTGCAGCTTTTCATATGTGTGACATTTACTCTTCATGCCTGAGGCTTCTGGGTAAAAAATTAGTCATATACATTTAAAGGTGTTTCTTGGTATATGACCTGCCTTCTTCAGAGAGCATGATCCATAGATGGCTCACTCTTGTATAGATTTTATCTTTTATAGAAACTCCTGAATGATAATTATGATGGAACAGTGTTATTTACCACTATACCTTTTGTAAAATACTGATCACATTTTTTAAAAAAATATCTAATTATATTAAATTCAATTAATACTTTTTGATGTTTATTGTACTATGTAAAGATTATCCCATCTGTGTCTATAAAGATTGCAGGTTACCTGGATAGACTTCAACAAAATAGCCATTATGGAAGAAATGTCAACAAATGTAAAGAGGACTTGGAGTCATCAGTATTTTCAGTGTATTTTTTTTAACAAAATAGATATTGAATTTTTAGAAACATCAATTTTAATGTGAATAATTGTGTACTCAGAGCTCCTTGTGGTTAGAGAAAAGTACTGAAAAGCAATGAAACAATCACAAAAGGATTATTTTACTTTTTTTTTTTTAACTTCAACTCCAAATGAAACAATTATATTTGAAACATGCATTAAGAAATGGGTGAACCACAAGGTCAAATTATCTTTAAAACAGAATCAAATGACAACTGAAATCTCTTAGGAAAGGCATTTGGCTTCAGGGAAACTGTTTTCTTTTACATGGGACTCAGCGTTTATGCATTTGCTGTTTTAAAATTACTTCTAAAGATTATCTTGGTATTGTAATAGAATTGTTGTGCAAATATGGCTGAACTCACAACATGAAGGCCATTACAGTGTCCCTTCCGGTTCCATCAGGATCCATGAAGAGTTCCGAGCGCGCTCACGAGTCTCTGCGGAGTCTGCCCTCTGGTGCGCTGGGCTGGGTCTGCTCCAGCCCCATCGCCAGCCCAGCAGCCCTGAAATAAGAACCAAACTCCGAGCTCTGAAGCGCACTGGATAGATGGGGCCAGAATTTAATTTTAAAAAATCAAATGCTATCAGAACCTTATTTTGAAAGCAGGCTTTCAACTATTAAACCAATCGTACAACATGAACAAATAAAACTACCTTCAAATGCTAGTTGAGCATAGTTCTAATTATCAGAATAAAGGCATGATATGGAGGAAATATTTTCAATATAGCAGTTAACTTTCTCCAAGGAATATAAATTGATTTTAGAATTTCTCAAGCTATTTCTGAAGATAGAGTTTCTATTGGAAAAATAATCCAAACAAATAATACATTAAGCCATGAAAGCAGGTTTTATTATTTCACATGTACTTTCTTAGGAAAATAACAAGTTATCACCAAGTATATTCTTGCTTCTCATAAATACTTTTAAAACTTAAGCAGAGATTCAAACAAATTATATCTATTGATCCTATACTTCATGCAGAATTTCTTTTCTCACACAGTTGCTAAAATTCATATTCATTAAGTAATCCTGAGAAATATACTAGAGGAATTGAAAAGCCTGTCTTGAAACTATAAATGATAGTTTACAGTTTGTATGATCAAAACGTATTTCATTAACTTAAATAATTTACCAGACTTTACAAAAAACACCTGCATATTAAAAGTTGATATGTAAAACATGAGAGCACAAGTTTTGCATTAATTTTGTACTTTATGAAAAATATGACAAATTTTAATAAACAAACTGTAAGAATAGTTATTGGACCAGGAACTGCGATCTTCAAAATAATTGCTCAATAAAAGACATAACTGAAATGATTCTTACAAAAAAATCCCTAAACAAACAAACAGATAACAACCTAAACTTTCTTTCAACAAGCTAAGATAAACTATTAGTGTTAATGAAGAAAATTAATATACATTGCAATATTTTTTAAATAACAATATGAAATTTTGGGGCGTATCCAAACTTCTCTGTACTTCTTGCTCCTCTCCCCTCTGTCCTGTTCTTTATTTCTGTGTACATATATATAGAAGAGAAACTGGACAATATTTGAGCTTGTGTCTGACATTTCACTCAACAACACAGTCTATAACTTTACAGTTTTATTTTCACTGGAAAATAAAACTAGGAAAATCCAAATTAGGGCACTTGCCCTCATTGGTTGTAATCCATTCAAAATAATGACTCAGCTCAGAGCTCACTAGCTGAATACAAGGTGCTAGCTAACATTTCAATAGTATTCACAGTTTTTAATAAATGTCTTTTACTATAAATAGTATTACAGGAACTGTGCAATGAGAAATACAGAGCAAAGAAAAATGTTTTGTCTTGCTGAGTAATAGTTGGCATTCTGCTTTTTAGAAACATTGAAGATCAGATAAATCTGAAAATGCATTAATTGTTTTGAATTCACTTGTTCAAAGAGAGTAGTTATAGCTGATTTGAGGATGAACGGTTCTGACTTGCTTGAACAATAGCACCCATGTCCTTGATGGTATCAGCCTCAAAAGGAATTGTTTTAAGCAGCAAAACCAGCAAATACAGCAAGGGAGTGGGTTAGAAAAACTGAGCAATTAGTTAACAATTTTAGGAGTGCCTCAACTTAACACAGCTGTTTTTATATTAATTTCAGTTATATCTTTTCATAATGAGATATCATAATGTCTGTTGAGATCTATCTAGTTTAACTAAATCCTCCCACCAGATATGCAAAACGAAGCTGGGCTAGTCATTTTGAAATTGTGAAAAAGAAGGAAGCAATAATGTGTTGTGTTCAACTCTACTGCTCCAATTCATTTCAATGAGAATCAGTCAATAAAAAGTCCCTGTTTCAGCAAAGGCGGGAGAAAAAAACAAAAGGACTTAATGAAATGATCTGTTTACAAAATGCTAAGTGAGGGTTCTGTGAGAAAGTAGATTAAATCTAATTTCGGTTTCCTAATGCAATTTAGGAAAGCTCGTCCGCTCCCAGTTTTTGCTTCTCATTTTTTTGTGTTTTTGTAAATGGACTGAGACATGTGGTCTCTCTTTTTTCTTTCTTTCTTTTTTTTTTTTTAAATAGAGAGCCATTTAAATTTCTTCCTTCCCAACTTTGCTACAGTATATCTAACTAGCCTAGAAGAGATAAATCAACGCCTGAACTGTAACCTTACACTTATGTACTTGTTAAATGACTTTTTTACAGTCTGTTATAGCTAGAAATTGGATTGCTTTTAAACTAATGCTGTCTGGCAGGAAGAAGTGAGGGAAACCGCAGAGCCTGGAGGACCACTAATTACTTGTTTTAATTAGCAGCGACTTTCACTAGAGTATAATCTCCCTACAGGCCACGTTTCGGAAGGTGTGGGGGGTGGGGGGGAATCCGTGTAGGAACAAACTGGTCATCTCGAAGTTGCCCCTAAACGAGAACAAAACTCTGGTGCTGGTGTAGACAGATTATTCGGACCCCTCAGGGGACGTGGCCTAGTAGGCGAGGCTGCCTGATTCAAAGTTCTTTGGCAATCAGTTGCACAATAGAGCCCCTTATTTTATGCTGCTACATCATAAAACCGGGCCTTTTGTTACATTCCCGTCCTTAAAGGAGTCTTGATCTCTCTCTTTTCAGCCAGTCTATGGCAGTTTCCCTTGGGACGTACCGATGCCACTAGGACTGAGATGACCCACACGGAAAGCAGCACGCAAAGCTTTGAGCTTTTTTCGCCACCCCCCCCCCCAAAGAACATTAAATCGTACTTTTCATTCCCCTGGCCCTAAGGGGACCCCTTTAAGGATGACAGGGAAAGAAGCGTTCCAGCACACTGTCCCGTGACACACGCGGCTGTCAAGCAGGCGTTCCCCGGTCAGAGAATCAAAGAGGAGTCCAGCAGGTGGACGGGCCGCGGGTCACGGGCCGCGGCGCGGGGTGAGCGCGGAGGCAGCGCAGGTTCCCACAGCAAATTAAGTCATCTGCGAGGCTTTCTCCTTTCCAAGCAGCTAAATTTATGGCTGCTTTTAAGAGCCATCCTCGCTTCCAAGCACACGCACCTTATTGAAGGTATTTCAGATTTGAGGCGAGCGGGAGCGTCCCAATTAAAGCACAGACGAGCCCCATGTTTAATGAAATGGGTGAAATTTTCAGATATGGGCTATGTGATTCTTTTATGACAGAGGAAGAAGATAAAACCTTTGGAAATTAAATACTTTTCAAACAAAGCTTAAATAATAAACTGAACATATGGACAGAAAGGCAGGGGTAGAGGCATGAGAAATAACATGTCTCCTTGATGTTAGAAAACTGTTTCAACTTTTATGTTAAAGGGAACAAGGAAGGCCACAAGATTATAATTTTATTAGAAGTTTTGATTACTGTGGTCTCAATTCCCACAGGGCTTGGCATGTGCCTTACACTGAAAAAAATTAAAACTGATGAACAGATCCCTCGTAAAATTTGTAATGTTCACTAGATTCATTGACATAAAATTTAAATCAAATTAAAAATATTGTTTTCTCATAAAGTCTATCAGTATTAGCTTTTTTTTTTAATTTAAGGGAAATTTAAATTTCATGGTACAGGAGTTCCTGCTTAAATGATATGACACACAATTGTTTAAAAACTTTCATGGATGTTATAAAATCTTTTTATTTCCTTGACATGATCCTTATTTTTTAAAACTTTCTTATTTATCATTTCTCTTGATTAGTCACTTAAATGCTTTAATTTAAAAGTCTCCCAACCCCTTACCAAATATATATACCAAACAGGAATACACACATATAGATGGAAAATGTCCTATATATATATGTATGATATATTCTATAATATAGGAATATGTCCTACATATATAATTTCATAGAATACTACATATACATTCATTTATGTCTCAGTGAACTTAGAATTTTCTGCAATGTAAAAGTAAATCATTAAAAATATATAATCAAAATCAAACACACCAACTTTATAACAGCACACACTGATTCTACAATTCTTCTACTACTCAGGTGAAAATATTTGCTCTTGATTGTTTGATACATAAGGAAATGAGAAGCGAAGCAAAGAATCCTGAGAGAGCTGATGTCGGTCCATTTGTATTGCCACAGTATTCATCTCCAGGAACCTCACCTCAGCTTGCACAAGGTACCTTCCTTTACTATTTGGTACAAAGTAAAAATTTACAGAGATTCTCACAGAAGTGCCTGAATCTTTCGCTTGATGTCTGCTGTTTTGGATGGCAGGCTGGTGGTAAAGTTGTGTATGGGGTCCTGCTACTTAGAGTGATAAATGTAATGCATGAAGTAGCAAAAAGAGACCTGAAGCAGAAGAAAAAGTAAACATGTAGCATAAAAGAACAGTTGAAAGGGGCTTTGTAGAGGTGCCGGGTGGGAGAGGGTGGGGCTCCGGCTCTTTTTTCCGCTCACAGTGGGCCTCAGAAGGACCTGCATTGTCCATGAATGAACTGACCATCTTTCCAACAGGCTAATCGCTACCCCTGAGCACACTGAAACGACCAAGCCTAAATATTTAGTGTTATTTAGGGCTTGTTAAAAAATTAATTAGTGGCGACCTACCTGCCATCCTCAGTTTTCCTGTAAGTTCTCTTCCTCAAGCACTTTCTATCAGACATTCAGAAATGTACGGCTGAATGCATGGTGCGGTTTAATCGTATGAAGAAAAATGGTCTGTTTTGTAAAACCTCTGTGCTATGTGGAGAACAGTGACATCAAATGAGACGCGAACTCCAACAGTTTACCTCAACTTTTAAAGCAGAACTCCTTTCGGGTACCGCTTTGTTGTCCCTGTGTTATGAGGGAAAAGGAAACTCGTGCATAAAAAAAGCATTTTTCAGAATCTACTCTATGGCATAAGTGACCTGACCAAGTACAGGTTGGGAAAAAAAATGAACAGTTTTTTTTTTCTTTCTCACTAAATAGCAAGGTACTTGTGTTTTATAATCTCAAAGATTCTCTAGGTGGTTGAATTGATGGGAAATAAAGCCTGGATGCTTGTGGGTGATTCAACCACGATTTCCAAGTGTTATTTAAATTCCGTTATTAACTTTTTCACTATAGTGAATGGTGATTAGCCTCTTAGCCTCTTATTATTAACACTACTAATAATATGATTGAATGATTATATGTAATTACTGAAAACCCAAGCATAAAATATAAGCACATTTAATTATGACGTATGTGTTCACATGTGCATTATAAATGATAGATTATTTGATAAACCTTAAAAAGAGTAGTTGAAGATGAGAAATGATAACAGTATAAAGCATTTTAGCAATTAAGCAGAAAAGCATGTATTCCTGACACAAACCATTTTTACCCATTACATGCCTGACAAGGCTGAAGGGGCAGATACACTTACCATTTTGCTACTCTAATTATTCTTAGGACATTTGTTTCTGCCTTCAAATTTAAAAATAGAACAAAATCACTTTGCACTTGAAAAGATAGAATGAGTAGCATTTTAGCGTTAAAAACTCTATAGTAATTAGGGTAACTTCTGACTTTGCAGCGTTCACACGATGGAATGAATCAAGCTGAGATTAACTGTTAACCAGGCATGTAGTCCCAGCACTAGAGAGGCTGGGACAGAGCATCCTCATGAATTCAAGGCCACTGTGGACTTAACAGTGAAGTGAGTTCGAGACCACCTTGAGTTACATGATGAGACCCTGTCTCAAGAAAAAACAACAACAACAAAAGTTGAAAAAAGTCAAAGCTATCTGTTTTGTGCCCATTCAAGTATATATATTTTATTTCAATGACCAATGAATATCTTAACAAAAAATGTTAAAACATTTACTCCATGACCTCTCTCTCTCTCCCCCTTCCTCCTTTTTCTTTTTCCTTTTCAATACTGAAAATCGAATTCAGGGTTCACATATATTAGGCAAGTGCTCTACCAGTGAGCTATACCCTCAGTCTTCTTTATTTATTTATTTATTTTGGACAGGACTTACTGAAGTTTCTAGGCTGGTCTCCAACTTGCAACATCCTGCCTCAGCTTCCTTAGTAATGGTGGCAACAGAAATACAACAATACACTCAGCAGGCTATTCTCGTTGGAGCGAATAATTTTATACTCGGATCCAGAGTTTATGAAGTTGAATCTGTTCACTACTCCTTTAAATAACTTTAAACATGGTATAAATAATAAATATGAGAAAAATTTAGGAAACCAGGATACAAATATAATTTTAAAAGATGATTAAGAGATTATAAGAAGTAATGAGTTACCTGAGACAAATTGCTTACCTATAATATCTCAACATATAGAAATAAATTATGAAAATGATTTAAGGAGTAGGAAGGATCATGAAACAAATTTGCTGAAATATAAAAATTTCAAAATATAGACAGAAAAAGACACATTCATAACTAAGTGCATGGATTGTTCTGATTGAAATATAATTATGGAATATGTTTGATAAATGTTTTCCTTATAACAGAACTTTTCTGATACAGTAATATTTATCTTTCACAACAGTTCTATAAATCTGTTGCCCTGTTCTGACTTTATAGATGGAGAAAAGAAGTCAAAACCTGTGAACTGTAAATTTAAAAGACAGATTTGAAAGAAGGCAGTCTGAGTCTAGAATCTATCTTTTTACCCACAACTGAAACTAAAATTTTCTGCCTGTCCCCTTGAAGCCCTCAAGAGTTACATATTAATGGAAAACTGATGAAATACACATAGGATATAAGAGTTTAAGATGTTTATTTATAGATAATTTGGACATTGAATGGAATTTTCACACAAAATGCCATTACAAATAGTTTGTGGTTCAGAATCCTCTTTGACTGATGGTTTGAATTTTCTGTGCTTTATGTAGTATAAAAGCTTATTATTCAACATTCACTCATTAAGTATATACTCCTTGCAGGGAAAAAATATTGTACTCTGACCAGTAGGCACAAACAGTCCAGCGGAAATACTGAGATTATTGAGTCTGTTGTGATAAATCATACAGTAAATACCAAATACATTCATAATGTTCTAGAAAGATATGGTAGAAAGAGATTTGTTTTGGATGAAAGATTTTGAGAAGACTTCAATTTCAAAAAGTGTTTAGATTTAATCTGGATTGACTGATAATCTAGATTACAATACTAAAATTTAATCAGAAGTTTAGTGGAATTTGATGAGTAGAAAAGCAGGAAATAGATCTTCTCTTTAGTATTTTGATATCCATGTAATGGTGTATACTTGGGAATATATCTTTCTTTCACTATAACTGTTATGGAACAATTTCCCCTTATATTATATATGTATTTTAAAAGTAGCCTGGTGTTTTTGGATTCTTATGTATCCAGAACTCAACAAGCAAGGAATTTGACAATGCAATAATATGCACATTTTAACACATAACTAACTGCAAATTCTTTAACATACTGAGTAGGGGAAATTTCCCCTACCATATAATCTGGGTAGTCTTCACTTCCTAGGAATAACTCAATATGTCAGAAATGACACTACAGGACTATAATTTATAAAAAGCCAAAATATTTCTTTGATGGATCACCTGCTTCTGGAACTTTGAGCTGCTATATGACAAGTTTGACTGATTAGACTTTTGGTCCATATTGACCCACATTAAAGAGAACCCAACCAGAATGTCCAGTTGATCTTGGACTTCCATCCCAATACCATGTTCAAAGTCTGAGAAGAGCCATTATAGGTCTTACAGAGCAGCCCATTCATTTGGTAAATATTACAGGTGATGTATATCTATGCCACACAGAGAAGATTCAGTCACCAAGGATGGCTCCACATTCCTGGACCACAAAATCATAAGCTATAATTAACTGGTTGCTGTGTTTAATCCACTAAATTTTGACATAACCCATTACAAATATTCCTCAGCTGGGATAAACATGTTCAGAGTTCTCTTACATATGTTAAAGCCCTCGATTTTATGGTTCTTTCCAAATATTATATAATCTCTCTCCTCCACTAGATTTGATGAATGAAGGAAGATAAGATGGAATTAATAATTGGGGCTATAATATTAAATACATATTTTAAAAAGTGTATTGTAATCAATCATGATAAAAATTATACAGTAATTTAAGAGAGAGCAAAAAAAATACTAGTAAAATCTATTCCAGATTAACGATCCTGGGAAAATTTGTTTGTGAAATAAAATTTCAGTTAATGTTTGCAAGCAGCAGTCAGAAAAATAATAAAAGAGCAAACACCAGTATGTGGTAAGTACTAGAATTAAGAAAGAGCTTGAGTATTCTAGAATTTGTAGGAGAAAAAGAGCAACTGCTAAAACTGAAATGCATTAAACCAATGGAAGAGAGACTCAAGGTTATTTGAACAGTGTGGCCCTAGATCCATATTGCATTGTAAAGCCTCAGCCCATTTATTCCTCCTTCAGCTAGCTAGACCTTTCATTCACTTTGTTAATCACCATGAAAGTAATCAAACCATTGTCTGGTGCTTGGATTTAATCCTGCAGCCATGAAAAACCTACATATATATGACATTAACTCTTAGTATTTCTATTTATATATAATATTCATATATATATATATATATATATAATACTCATCAGATCTCATCTTACTAAATTATTATACTTATTGGGGCCTGAATGCACCCAGCTTTTTTTTTTCACTCTTCTCATTCTTGGCAATAAAAGTAGCACATTTTGATATGTTCTTGATGGGGTTTGAATTTTGAACTTCTACCTGTAAAACAAAAACATGTTCCCAGGAGAAAATTAGTTTGTTTCTTACCACATTTTCTTCTAAAATATTAACTCTACTGTGGAATAAGAGTTAAATGGAGAGAAATACTTATATGAAGTTCAACACTGAGAGTGTTTCTCTTCCCAAAATGAGAAAATATTGCATTTCCAGTTATCACAATGAGCACTGAAGGGATACTTTCTATGGAAAGTTTACGCCTGGGTGAAACAATTCATATTCTCATGCATGGCAGGGGACATAGAGAAGAAAGTTGCAAGGTCATGTTGTTATACTGGAGATCCAAAATTTTGACCAGGCAATTTTTCTCCTGAAATTACATAGACAATGCTTGCAAAGTGGGTTTCCATCAATCAGGTAAATATTTCTAGTTAATAATATTCATTTACTTAGGATAACTATGCTACATTATAGCCAAAATACATGACCAATGTGGAATAGAGCATTTCAAAGACAATCCATTCAACTAACTTATGAATGAGCCCATGATAAGCCAACCCCCCAATACTATGACATTAAAAAGGTTTTGTTGACTTTTCGCATGTCTCATAGCACAGTGCTGAGACCTGGGAAAATTCCACAGAGACCTGGGGACTTCGCAGAGTCTCATAGGACTGAAGGGTATGGGCCCATCTTCCTTCTTTTCCTTTCCCTATTGAACGTGTCACAGATACCTGAATGCACCCAGCTTTTTTTTTTCACTCTTCTCATTCTTGGCAATGAATCCTTTATTGGAATAAATTTGTTTCTAAAAATGTGAACATTTCCTGTATCTTCGGATTGCCCCTTGTACGTCTTAGCTGTTAGAATCACTTCATGAATGTGAATACATATATTCTAGGCAGCTTAGAATATACTCACTCTCTAAAGAGATAAGTATATTATTTAAAAATAAATCATTGAAAATTAGTACCCGTGGCTACTACGGAGTTTCTGTCTTCCATTTTTTATTTTTGTCAGCACATCTGCATTCTCCCCAATGTCTTAGACTCAAACTTTTCGTTTTATCGATGGCTTTGTCTCCCCTCACATGTAACTGGTTTCCATATTAAGTGAAACTAGAATCATCAAAGATTTCCCATTTATTCCTCCTTCAGCTAGCTAGATCTTTCATCCACTTTGTTAATCACCATGAAAGTATCAAACCATTGTCTGGTTGGCTCTCAAATGCGTCCAGCAATATGTGAGGGGATTTTTTAGTCAGAGTCCGGACAGAAGATAATAATTGCACCAATAACTTGAACAATTTTAACATGAAGATGTGTTAAGTAGTGAACAGAATTTATAAGGGATTCTGGATGTAGTGAAATAGAAAATGCAGAAAGCAGCTCTCATACAGGACTAAAGGGAATCGAGGGAGAAGGAACTATGAACTAAGATGAAGCCTTCCTGGGAGGAAGGGAATGAATGAGACCTTAACACAGGAAGCATGATGACCACAGAGAGATTGTGTCCTGCTGGTGGTCACGGTCCCTGCAGAAGGGGAAGGTGGCCCTGGCTGTGCCAGATGAGGGGCCCAGAGAGGGACTCAGAAACCTACCCAAGGTGGAGGAGGTTGTCTATCAGCCATACAAAGTCCCCAGCAAGTCGGCGAGAATCTCACTGGAGGACACAGTCAAACCAGACGTGGTCCCTGCTAATGGCTTCCCAACTGATGGAAAAAACTGCCTTAGGGCTTTGCTCTCTGCCTACAAAGTCTTTTGGTCATATTTGATCACTTTATCCCTTCTCTTCCCTACCCTGTCCTACCCTAGTCTCTTTTCCTCATCCCCAGGTTTTCACTTTTGTTTCTTATCATGTTTGACTTATTTTACTTCATTTCTTTAACATTTCTGGGTTTTTCATAAGAGAGAAATTATACAATATTTAACTTTCTGTGTTTGAGTTATTTCACTTAGAATTATAATCTAGAGTTCCATCGTCTTCAATTACACGATTTTATTCTTTGGCTGAATATATGTCATCGGTGGAACATATATATGTGTGTATATATATATATATATATATATATATATATATATGTATGTATATATATATGTATGTATGTATATGTATATATATATGTATGTGTGTGTGTGTGTGTGTAGTTGGAGAGAAAGAGAGATTGAGATTGTATTTTCTTTATTCATTTATCTGTTGATGGGCATCTAAGCCATAAAACAAACATGATCATTATACATTGCATGCATTCACTAATTTGAAAAAAATTAAGGCTAGATAAATATAAAAAGCAACATATCAGAAGCTTTCTAGTGTTTTTGGTTTTGCAGTTTAATTTTAAAGACATGAATAGTTTAAAATTTTAAAAATCAACATAATGGGATGCATGGAAACATTAGTAAAACTTAGTCTAAATATGTGCAGATGTATCTTTCAATAACACAGACTAATCATTCATCATCAAAATTCATCAGAATGAAAGGGAATTGCCTGTCGCTTATAGAAGGGTGTATGGAAAGTGGTAGTGACCATAAACCAGACTAGCACTCACATATACCAGACTAAGGGGCACCGATGCAGATAAGAATAGTAAGGACATTACTCACTGATAATACCATGAGGATGAGCACAGGGAATCCAATGTAATATCAAATGCTCTGCTTAAATTAAAAGGTAGATTTCACACATCACCGAGATACATGGTCAATATGTAAACATCAACTACATAGCAGACTTCTGCTTCTAGACGGAGATAAAGTGAGAGAGTGCTTCCCTATCCTCCTACTTTTTTGCCCAGTAAGATTGATTTTGGATAACTGACAGCTTGATTTATAAATTAATATATTTTCACTGCTTTAAACAACTGTTTCTCCAAAACCTGAACTCTTTGAAGACGCAGGTGGTTGGTCCTTTGGTAAAATCCACTTTTTAAATTTTACCTACATTCTTCCATTGTTCCCTACTAACAAGTGTATCGCTCCATCAGGTGGTAGATGAGGAATGTTTCCAGGGGCTCGCCGCAGTATTACAAAGAAGGACCTGGAACTAAGAGTCAGTAATGTGACAGCTGGGCCAGGAATCAAAGAATGACAACAAAGTCCTCACTTACCGTTAGTTCATTTGCACTGAGATTTAAAAAGCAATGATAACAGATGTCTTAGATACTTTCTTATTGCTATATTATATACAGTGCACATCAGGTAAACAAGAAGAGGTTTATTTTGGCTCACAGTTTGTAGAGGTTTCAGTCCACAGCTGGCTGGATAAAAAGCAGGGAGGAAAGTCAAAGATGCATGTCAGAGACTCGGTCTGAAAATAGCAAGTGGGTGTAGGTCGGTGCAAAGGCCCTGTGTTCTATTCTCCATTCTGAAAACAATAGAGTATGTGGAATCCTGGGGAGAAAGAGATTGATGGCAGAACTTAGGAACTCTAAACAGTTAAGACAAGAACAGAGAAAAACCTGAACCAAGAGTTTAGAAAAGAATTTGTGTGACAGTGTGAAGGAAGAGGAGGGAGGAGACTCAAAATGAAGCAGTAGTTACTGTTTTTGAGAGGAGACCGCCCTTCCATATAGAACTGGGCAACTGTGGGTTAGCTGTGTTATCAGACAGCAACTGGGTTAACTAGTTAATTACACTCTTTGTAGAACATTCCTGAGTAGCCATGACAACTTCTGGAATCTGTCACCAAAGGAGAACAAGGGACTCAGAATGCCCTGTCAGAACTCTTTGCTTTCCCCCTCCACAGCTCTGCTTTGTGCAAATCCTGCATGCTACTTTCCCAGGTAAACACCAATGGAATGAAGTTTCATAGATATTTTTTAAAAAGATGTATAAAGAAGCACAAACTTCTACTCCGTGCTCTGGAACCTAACAGGATTCACTCCTGGAGCCGCCGGCATCATTAAAGCTGCTTTTTACCCATCACTGTGTTGAAAAGTGATCTATGCCTGGGTCTGCACTGTTTCCTGTTTCAATTTCAAAAGAAGCATCAGTAATTTTACTCTATTTTACCTGAATTTTCATATCTACACCCGTAGTCTAAGTTTCAGGAAGCTGTACTGCAGACTATGGCTAACCATTTGACCTTACTTTAAAAATGTTCACTGGTCAGGCGTTGTAGCTGAGCCCTGATATCCCAGCACTAGGGAGGCAGAAGCAGGAGGAATGCTGGGAATCTGAGGCTCACTTGGGCTACACGGTGAGCTCAAGACCAGACGGAACTACAAAAATGAGACCCTGCTTTAAAAAAAAAAAAAGTGTTTACTGATTCTACTCCAGATATCTGCTCGGAAATCAATTTGAAAAATAATAAATGAGGCCTGACCTCCGCATAGGATGCATGGGACTTTTTTTGTTTTACTTTGAACCCAATTGCATTCCGCTGGGATTTGAGCATTCAGCGTTTTGGGCAACACCTGTGCCGTCGTCTTTTGATCAGTAAGCCCTCTCAGGCTGTCAGCTTCCTGAGAACAGTAACTTTGTCTCACTCTGGATGTCTACAGAGTTAGCATGATGCTTCCATTTTGAAGAAATAAAATATATTCACCAAGCATCATCATCTCCATACTGAAATAGATTTTTTCCTGATAATTTCATTTACATTAGGTCTTAAAATTTAGGTATAAATAAAACCGTTCTACTTTGTGGATCTTTCCAAATTACTTTTAAGAGGAAAATCTGTATTCTCAAGTCAAGTGTATGCAGGAAAAGACCTTACAATATTATTTATTTATTTTTTTAAATCATGCTCTACCACTACAGAGAAAGGAAGAAACTGATACATACTTATTTAATAACATTACTTTGAGTTATCAGCCTTGAAAATGGCTTCCGATTGTGGGAGGATGTGTCTGTATTTTTATCTCACTGTATATATTTTAATTATATGATTTGGAAAGATGATATAAAAAGGAGGATGAGGGGAAAGAAAGGGAAGGATGGTAAGTTGGGGATGACAGAATTAAGATTTTGAATGAAAGTGACAGGTTGAGATGATAGGTTAAAGTAGATGAGGTGAAATTCCACAAGAAGAGTTTAGGAGGATCCATCATCATGCGGGAGGTAGAAAAGGTGAAAGATCAGTGGGTGAGTTTCCAGCTCTTAGGAGAGGAGAAACGAGGACTGGAGCTCTGTTAATGGAAACGGCGACACCCGGCCTTCGGAATCCACGTACCGTGGTAAGGGAAGGAGGCAAAGATGAGGTGGGAAGAGTCCAGTGGGACTTCACTTTTTTTTTTTTTTTTTTTTAGGTTTTTTGAGACAGGGTCTCACTTTGTGGTTCAGGCTGGCCCTGAGCTCAGCCTCCAACTCACATCACAGCAATCCTCCTGCCTCTGCCTCCCGAGTGCTGGGATTACAGGC
>PVIR01007708.1:0-59748 GCA_004026965.1 Petromus typicus | reverse complement strand
TTTTGGTAATTTTGTAACTTTCAAAGTATTCCCTAATAACAAGTATTGTTGATATTAATAGATAAAAATGAACAACTTTCATATCTATAAAGTACATTTTCCAGTACATATTAACATGGACTCTTAAGGCCACTTTCCGTATTTTGATAGTTTATTTAATGCTAAAATTGAACTGTTTTGTGCAGTTTTGCAAAAAATTGTCTTTCATCTTGGAAGTCTTTATTGCTTTATCAGGGAAGGCAAAAGTGTCTTGATTAACAGCAGTAATATCTTGTGGCATTTGTTTTGTTTTTAGTGAAATAACATATGTGAAATAAAATATATTTCATACAATACTGTGTATTCCCTTTATTTTACATAAATGGATTACTAAAATGTACTTTTAATGTCAATATTTTGCATTTTGGTTGCAATGATTAAGTAGATGCTTGTTTCAAAAATTGTTTTCTTTCCTGTTTAACTTACTATATTTTTGTGACAAAATCAATAATCATTTCTTTGTATCATGTTAAATCATGTTATCTAAAGTTTAGATAAAATGCAAAAGCAAGAAATTGTACCTGATACTTGAAAGTTACTGTTCCTGACAGCACTTCATCTTTTTTCATGACCATATTGGCTTTTCTCCCAGCCCATCTATTCCTTAATGTAAGTGTTACAAATTGCTCTAACGTGCCATAAAGCATAATAAACATAAATCAATATTTCTTGGTTAAAAACTTAGAAATGCTGATCTAGCCATGGTTGGTGAGAGATGTCCTGAATCTATCATGTCCCTTGGTTATTTCATCTTATCAGGAGCCATTTCTGGGCTCAAGAATACCTCTTTGTTTTCCCTCTGACCTCAGTTCCCTGGACACTTGAAGTGACACATCAGGATGGATTGTGGGGAAGATATCATCCAGCAGTCCTAGAAAAGGCCCATTCTTTTTCCTTTTGGCCTCTGATCCTGGCGACTTTGGAAGAGTGGAGTGACATTGTTAGACAAAGTTAGACCACAGGCTGGCATTAAGTCAAGCTGGTCTGAAGCAAATTCCAGTATGTAGTTGGGGGGGGGGAGTTATTTTCTTCTGAGATTCAGTGAATTAAGCAAAAGACCATTCTTCTTTCTGGGTTTTGCAAATGTGGCAACTAATCTAAATTGAAACACCTGCCAGGAGCTTATGAAAAACCAACCCATGTGAACTTTGCTATCTTTGGAATTTTTAAATGTTATCATTTTTTATACCCTTGAACAGAAAACCACATTACTCTCCTGGAAATGACAGCTTGCCCTCATAGCCAATTGATGCTATTTATGTGGCATCATTGTTATTTATTCTCATCTCAAAAGGAATGATTAAATGACTATGGTTTCTCTGAAGAAATTGTAGAGCTATATAGTATGAGTCCTGCAAGCTCAGGTGCTCATCTTTCTTGAGGATATTTTCACAGGCAGCTCTTTGGAAACTGCATGCAAAGGTTGGTAGGGTATTGAACAAAGTGGTCTTATTAGGCTACTGACGCACAGTCTACTTTCATACCCCTATGTCATCATGCTCCAGTCAAAGAAAGGTTCTATCACATATTAAGAACTAGCTTTTCCTCCTAGAAATGGAGCAGCAACCTAAAATGTGTCCTATTGCCCCAGTTGTTTCCCTTCTACTTGTCCAGCCTGACACATTACCGATAGTAATTGGTTCTTTTAGATCTTGGAAACTTGTAGATAACTATAAAAAATTATGAATGGTCTACAAAGGTATGAAAAGATTATCAGCTGAATATAAAGTATTGCATAAATTAAAAATATATGATACCATTTTTTTACTAATGACACTAGCAAAGAAAAATAAACACACCTCTATGTTAAACTTTGAACAAAACATCACCTTTATCATGTGGTTGTTGGTATAAACCTGGAGAAAGAGCATTAGAGATAACGTTAAAATTATAATTATGTTTGGTCTTTGATTTTAGCAATCTTATTTTGGAAAATGATCCTGCAGTAAAAATCACAATTACAAATGGCAAATGCATAGAGTCATTCATTGTAAATCTCTATAAATTAATAAAAATTCAAAACAACTCACAGTCTATCACTAAATGTGATAAACAAGTTATATTAACCATGTTCAATCCGCACAATGAGTATCACGCAGCAGTAGAAAAATGACAATTTTTTATCCCCTCAAAATGTCTTTAGGGTGAATCTTAAAGAGGAAAGACTAAGACATAGAAAAATAGGAAAGAACATCAAATGCTTGCTATTTGCATAAAGATAGATTGAAAAGTGACAGAATAAACTAATAAATGGGTTACATGTAGGAAATGGTGAGGAAAACAAGATGGATGGGAATAGGGAAAAGAACAACTTTTATTGCACACTGCCTTTATTTTGGAAGTGTGTGAAAGGGATGTAGCTCAGTAGTAGTTCTGTGCCTACTTATCAAGTGCAAGTTCCCAAGTTCTGTACTACAGGGGGAAAAATTTTTTTTAGGCATATAATCCATTTTAATTTTATTTTAGTGCATGGTGAAAGAGATAGGTCTAGCTTTAGTCTTTGATAGGCTGAAACTCAGTTTTTCCAGCACCATTTGCCAAAGAAACTATCTTTCCTCCACTGAGGACATTCGGCTTCTTTTCCAAAAATGAGGCAGCTTAGTGAATCTGACATTGTTTCTGGTTCTTCTAATCAGGTCTACTGATCCTCAGGCCTGTTACTTTGCCAGTACCAGGTAGTTTTTATCACAGTTAGCCTTGTAGTATAGCTTCAAGTTGGGGATTGTGATACCTCCTTCTATGTCTTTGTTTCCTGGAATTGCTTCTGCTATTCTAGGTCTCTTCTGTTTACAGATACAGTTTTGGATTATTTTCTCTAGCTCTGTAAAATATGCTGTTCAGATTTCAATTGAGATTCACTGAATCTATATAGTAGTCGTGGGAGTACAGCCATTTGGATAATACTATTTCTTCCTACCCAGAAACAAAGTTTATCTTTTCATTTTCTGATATCCTCTTTGATGTCCTTTTTCAGAGTGTGATTAGTTTTCAGAGTAGAGGTTTTTCACCTTCTTTGTTAGATTGATTCTCAGATATTTCTTTTTCTTTTTTCTTTTTTTTTTTTTTTTTTGCATGCTATTGTGAAAGGAATTGATTCCCCAATTACTCACTCAATAAGTTTATATATACAAAGGCTATTGATTTCTGAGCATTGACCTTATATCTAGCTTGCTATTAAATTTGCTGAATAAGTCTAACGGTCTTTTGGTTGAGTTTTTATGATCTTCTACATAGAGTATGATGTCATCAGCAAATAATGACAGTTTAACTTCTTCCTTTCTATCTTTATTCTTTTTATTTCTTCCTCTTGTTTATTTTCTGTGTCTAATATTTCCAGCACTATATTGAACAGGAGTGATGATAATGGACATTCTTGTCTTGTTCTTGATCTTCATGTGAAAAGTTTCAGTTTTTGACCATTGAGTGTGATGTTGGCTGTTGGTTTCTCATATAAATAGCTTTTATTAGGTTGAGGTAAGGTCCATTTGCTCCAGTTTTTGGTATGGTTTTCTTCATCAATGGGTGTTGAATTTTGTCAAATCCTATTTTTTTTTTTTTTTTTAAGACAGGATCTCACTTTTGTGGTTCAGGCTGGCCCTGAGCTCAGCCTCAAACTCATATCACAGCAATCCTCCTGCCTCTGCCTCCTGAATGCTGGGATTACAGGCATGAGCCACCATGTCCAGCACTGTGGTACATGGTTCTGATTGCTGCTGAGCGTGAGTCTTCACACCCACTATTGTATGTGGTTAACTGGGGGTTGAACCCGGGTCCTTGTGCTTGCAAGACAGGTGCCGGAACCACTGAGCTAAATCCCCGGCCCCTTGTCAAATCCTTTTTTTGCATATGTTGAGATGATCATATGGTTTAAGTCCTTGAGTCTGTCAATCTAGTGTATTATGTTTATTGATTTACATATAATGAACCATCCTTGCTTCCCAGGGATGAATTCAACTTGGTCAGCATATATGATCTTCTTGATGATCCTCTGTATTCTGTTTGCCAGTACCCAATTGAAGATTTTTACATCTGTATTCATTAGGGTGACTGGCCTGTGGTTCTCTTTTTTTATTGGGTCTTTCCCTGCTGGAATCAGTGTAATGGTTGCTTCCAGAAATGAATTTGGGAGCATTGCTTCCCTTTTGATTTAATTAAAAAGGGTGAGAAATAGTGACATTAACTTTTCTTTAAAATTTCTGTAGGTTTCAGTAATAAAACCATCATTACTAGAGCTTTACTTTGTTAGTAGATGTTGTATTACATTTTCAATTTACAGATTGATATTGGAGTGCTTAACATTTTTATGTCTTCTTTGTTCAACTTTGGAAGTTCATATGTGTCTCGAAACCCATTTATTCTGTGTTTTCCATCTTACCGAAGTACAAGTTGTCACAACAGATGTTTATTATCTTCTAGACTTCTGCTGTATCTGTGGTGAGTTCGCCTTTTCATTCCTACCAGCATAGATTTGAGCCTTTTCCTTCCTCTGTTTGATAAGTTTGGCTAAGGGTTTGTCACTTTTATTTATCCTTTCAAATAACCAACTTTTCAATTTATTAATTTTTGTATCATTTTCTTAGTCTCCACTGCATTAATTTTTGCTCTAATCTTTATAATTTCTTGCCCAGTATAAGCTTGGGATATGTCATGTTCCTCTTTTTCTGGTAGCTTGAGCTTCAGTATTAGATTGTTTATTTGAGCTTGTCTGTCTTCCTGTTATAAGCATTCACTTCTATGAATTTTCGTTGTAGCACTGTTCTCGTTGTGTCTCATAAATTCCTGTATGTTGTGTTGTAGTTATAATTCAATTGGAAAAACTGTTTAAGTTCTTTTCATATTTCTTTCTTTCCTTTTTCTCTGCAGCCTCACCAACATTTATTGCTGGATAATTCTGAAATAACAGCCAATCTTTGTGGAGTGAGATGAAATCTCAGTGTTGTTTTCATCTGCATCTCTCGATTGACCAGTGATGTTGAACATTTCTTCATATACTTGTTAGCTGCTCTTACTTCTTCTTCTGAAAAATATCTGTTTGGTATGAGAATATGAAGATGTAAACGAGTCCTAGTATATATAGCTGATATTGTGAAATAGAAAATATTTAAAAGGAAAAGGATAAATGAGGGGAAAAAGAATGTGTTAGTAATAAAAAAAAGGAAATAAACTTTATGTATATAGGGGGAGGGTGTTTAAGGGTAAGTGGGGGATGGGGGAAAATGAGAATCAAATCATGTCATTTTCTGGTGCATTCTCTCAGTGTTGAACGCGATGATGATGTCTATTCATAACATACCAATAAATATTTGAATTTTAAAAATTAAAAAAATAAAAATAAATAATTTATCACAATGAAACTCACATTGCCAAGGATAAGAATATAAATGTGCTTGTAATGAGGGGAGTACATGGAGTATTTTGAAGAGTATTAGTGGCAATGTTTCTTCTGCTATAATTTAAAAAAAATTAAACATACCCAGTTTTTTTAAATCTCACTTCATATTTTATTCCTAATTCATAGATGAGAACACTGAGTGTCTTTTTTGACAAAGAAACTTAGTAAAAACCAAACTACTAATATATAGCAATACCTAGATTTGAATCAAGTTTAGTTTGATCTTTCTACTGTTTGTTTTTTTTGTTTTGTTTTGTTTTGTTTTTTATTACAAGGCCATTAAGCCCATCTTTCTCTTTCTTTTCAACTTTGTATTATAGTATCTGGACTAATTTTCACCATTTTCTCTGCAGTCTAACTTCAGACCTAAATCACTCTAGACCATCTTTTGCCACATTTCCAAAGAATAATCTTCCATATTAGTCTGGCACTTGGAATACTCTCCTTTCTTTGATACTTCTGAAAATTTGAGGCTTTAGCCCTAAATTTCAAATTTTGCAGTCACATGGCAGGTTCACAGAAAGAGCTAGATTATAATAAAGAAAAGATGGGCCAACTGCTTGCCTTGCTAAATTGGGAGTTTGCAGTGGGAGAAATGTGAGAATACTTGATCGCCAGGATTATCCCATCATAACCTAACAAGTGACACAAATGGACATCGCCTCCTGTGGACATTATGCCCTGCTCCAGGAACAGTGCCCTCACATGTGAACAGCTGTTCCCAAGTACTAGATTGGATGACATTATTCATTCAAGAGATTTTATGGTGGAGTGAACCAATCACTTTTTTGCCGTGTCTCCTGTGAAATGGGGCTGTTAGCAAAACTGAGGCAAACAGCAGCACAAAGAGATATGTCAAACTCTGGGATATTTAGGATCTAGCCAACTGCGTTACATTGTTTTTCCATTGCAAAACAGAACAACTTTTCACTATTTTTTAAAAATTACTGTATTTTTAATTTTTTATTTCAAATCTTTATTGTACATTATAAATGCATATCATCATTGCATTCAACATTGAGAGTTTGTACCAGAATATGACATGACTTCATTCTCTTTTCCCCCTTCCTTCACCCTCCCTGCAACTGCCCACCCCCATATATATTTTGTATCCAGCTACACTACTAAATTAGGTACAGTAGTTTTTTGAGTTTTTAGTATCCTCTAGATAGAATATCATGTCGAGCAAATAATGACAGTTTAACTTCTTCTTTTCCTATCTTTGTTTCTTTTGTTTCTTTCTCTTGCCCAATTGTTGTGGCTAATATTTCCAGGACTATATTGAACAGAAGTGGTGAGAGAGGACATCCTTGTCTTGTTCCTGATCTTAGTGTGAAAGATTTCAGTTTTTGACCATTTAGTATGATGCTGGCTTATGGTTTCTCATAGATAGCTTTTATTAGTTTGAGATAGAGACCATCTATTCCAATTTTCTGAACACCTACATCTGGAAATAGCACAAGCTTAAATAAACAATCTAATGCTGAACCTCAAGCGACTACAAAAAGAGAAGCAAGACAAACCCAAAGCTCATACTAGGCAAGAAATTATAAGGATCAGAGCAGAAATTAATGCAAGAAATACTAATGAATGATACAAAAAATCAACAAATTGAAGAGTTGATTCTTTGAAAGGATAAACAAAATTGACAGACCCTTAGCCAACTTTATCAAACAAACGAAGAAAAAGGTTCATATCTATACTACTGAGAAGTATAGATTGAGAAGGAGAAAATTACTACCGACCCAAAGGAAGTCCAGAGGATAATAAACTCCTACTTTGAAAATTTGTATTTCAATAAAATGGAAAACATAGAAGAAATGGATAGATTTCTAGACACATATGAACTTTCAAGGTTGAATATAGAACATATAGAAATGTTAAACACCCTAATATCAATCTGTGAAATTGAAAATGTAATAAAGAAGCCTGCCAACAAAGAAAAGCCCTGGTCCTGATGTCTTTACTGCTGAATTCTACAAAACTTTTAAAGAAGAGTTAGTGCCTCTACTTCTCAAACTCTTTAATGAATTTGAAAGGAAAACAATACTCCCAAATTTGTTTCTGGAAGCAACCATTACCTTGGTTCCAAAAGGAGAGAAGGACCCATCCAAAAAAGAAAACTGCAGGCCAATATCCCTAGTGAATATTGCTCCAAAAATTCTCAATAAGATACTGGCAAATGTAATACAGAGAATCATCAAAAAGATCATACACCCTGACCAAGTTGAATTCATCCCAGGGATGCAAGGATAGTTTAACATACGTAAATCAATAAATGTAATACATTGTATTAACAGACTCAAAGACAAAAACCATATGGTCATCTCAATTGGTGCAGAAAAAGCATTTGACAAAGTACAACTTTTCACCATTTTGCTCCAACATGAAGAGACTTTTAGTGGAAGCAGTTCACCTGGAGAACAGTATGTCAAAACTCAAGCTATTGCTCAAAAATGGGTCTCTTTCCCTTGGAACAGTGATATAAAAATAATGTTTTAAAAGAAATGCATGTTTATATTCCCATTCAAGAAAAGACTTCTTCTGTCTTTTATAGGCTATAGATTTGAACTCAAAGGTCAAAAGTAATGTCTGGAGATTCTTGAAAATATGTAAAACACCTTTGATATATTCTTTCTTTCTTCTGCCACTTATAGCAGTGTAACTGTGCATCAAATTCAGGACTTCAAGACCTTGCTATTACTATTTTTAAAATTACATTTAATCATTTTAAAGTTCATTTTAAACAATAAAATGAAATAATAATTTATTTTTATAGTAAGTTTTAAACAGAGATAGAGTGAACTCCTGTTTATTCTTTATAATAATTTTCTATTACCAAGTCAGAGTGTATTCTTTCAGATGTTTTAAGACATTCATATTTACATTAGTATATTATGACCCAGCTGTTTAAACAATAAGCATTTGTTTAACACATGTTTTAACTATTGCTATTTAATATCTTTGTGTTAGGTAAAAGGAATATAGAAAGATTATGTCACAATATACTAGACATTTAACTTATACATAAATTTTGAGGAGAATTTCACCTGTGCTGTTGTGTTTAATTATAATAATAACTCCAAAAAGTTATATTTTCATTCGCATTTTATACATGAGAAAACTGAAGCTCAAATAAGCTCAGTAATTTAAACCAGCATCACACAGATGATTGGCGGTGGAGCTCAGATGCGAATTCCATGGCAGACTGTCTAGCACATCTTAGCAATGCAGAATGGCAGAATGCTGAAGAGATAGTTGGAATCTGTCTAGAATGTCAAACAGTCATCTCAGGGCATAACATAAAGTGATTTAGTACACAAGATAACATGATCAGACTATTACCAACCCCATTTTACAGATAAAGAAATTTAGGATCAGTGACAATAATATATCAAGATTATGTTAATAATGAATACCAAGCTAAGATAAGAATCTGAACAAATTAAGTCTGAAGCTTTCTCTCTTGACTCTGACATTATGCTACCCATTCCAGTATTATAAGTGCACAAATATTAATGTTTAAACACGATGCAACTTTTAATCATGTTTGTTTAAAGTTTGTAATAACAGAATATTTAATTAAAATGTAAATAAATAAATTGATAATTGCTTACCTAGTATGATTCTAATTACATAAAACACATATAGGGAAAATTTTGTAAAAAGTTAACTTATTTTTGGTTCCTACTGCTACAAAGTTTTCCTTTGTACTATTTAAAATACTTACGAATGTTTATGTCCTCCTATCTAAGTGGAAATATGAAGACACAAAGCAGAAGTTGGTAGATACACAGCAAATACCCTACTTATTTCTGTTCCAGCCTCATAGAAATGATTATGCTAAAATGAAGATAAAGAGTGACCAGGAGGCAAGTGGTTTCAGAGGCAAAAAGGTGGGAACAGAAGAATTATTGAAAAGTTAGGGAGATTCTTTTATAATCCTGAAATGACAGACTTTTTTAAAGTCAGCATCCTCAGTTAATAAAGAGCAAATTGCACATCCACAGTGACACCCAACCAACTGTAATAGGACTTTTGGAAGTGCAAGCATGTGTCAGAAGATGAGGATAGGATATTAAAAACTGAACTGGGAGCCCGTATCAAAAGTCCCTATGTCTTGCATTAGAATGTTTTATAACTTTATTGACTAGTAGAGAATGAAAAATAATCCTTGAAAGAAATTTCTAGATTACAAAAGATCACATAAAATTTCATCCAATATATAAATTAACAGTGATGGGGAATTTCTTCCAACCCTGGTGGTGGTAATTTAGATTTTAAATTAAATAAAAAGAAATGAACAACTCTGCATAGAAAAAAGACAGGAAAATCTCAAAAAATTGTTATCTCCAAGTGTTAGAACTGTGGGTGATTGTTTTTCTGTATAATTTATTTTATAATTTTAATTTTCCTTTCTCATTTATTGCTCACAAAATCATAAAGTCAATTACTTTTTTAAAATTCTTATTAGTTATAGCACTCATTGCTGCCCATCTGGCAAAGTCATGTTTGTTTTCATCTAGACAATTTTATACTGCAAATATTTGTTATAAGTAGGACAGTTATGATTTTTCTCCAGAATGCAATCTCAGAATTTGCATCTAGATATAGGTAAATTAAAAATATTTAGACCAATGTCATTCTATATCTTACTTTAAAAGGGTTTATGAAGTGTGAGGGAAAACAGGTTTAATTCATTTATTCCATACCCCACTTTAAGTTTGACATCAGAAACATAAATGTTGACAGAAGTCAAGCCAGTGCCATGAATCAATGAAGCAACACCCTGACCAATCCTCCTTAGGGCCAATATTATGCAACTGATTGAAACTTTACAAAGAAGGAATATAGGGTGGATATAAAGGCCTAATTGAAACTCCCACAAACTGTTTTCAGAGTAAGAACAGCTGTTTTCCAATATCTGCTTGAATCAGTCACTGCTTTATAATTGTATTTCTTCAGTTCATATGTAACATTCATATGTTACATTATATATAACCTGATACCAAGAATAGACATGACATGGTTACTTTATGGCATATTGTAGCAATCTAGTATAAAATCTAGAACTCTTTATGTATTTTTTCCAGTCAGTTCTGTCCTTAAGCACACTCTAATAGGCAAAATACCAAGCAGTTGGCTTCAGCTATAATTCCTCAGTACTCTTTGTGTTCACTTCATGTATCTGAGATATTCAGAGGAATTTCAGTGGTGTGATATCAGTCTTGTTTTTGCCTCCCACTGTGTTGTCTGTGATTTGCTTTCCAATGTTTTCAAGAGGGCAGTACTATTTCTCTTCAACCTGTGCCACCATGTTTTTGAGTTTCTTGTTCCATTCTAAGCAAGGTGAATTAATATAAATTGAGACCTAGTGCTTAGCCTTCCAGGAACCCTTTGAGTCTGCCTACCTGATTGCCTGACATTGCTACACATTCCACACAGGTACACTAGGCAAATGTTTGCTATTTCTGGTTATAGTCCTAACCCTCTTTCTTGCCTCATCCCTGGTAACATAGCTGCTCCTTGACTAACACTTCTTCTAGATATCTCTCCAGGCGATAATTCTTCCTACTCCTTTTTCTACCTTTTTACTCTCCAATATCTCAGCTCTTTGCCTATTCATTCATCACCACTCAAATAATTATGTTGAGCAAATGTTCATTGGGTAACTGTTTCATGTTGGTGCTACTGTAAGTATCTGAAGGTGAATAAAATCAAAATTTTACTCTTGAGGAATCTATGCTTAAGTGGCTATGTTAGTTTTCTTGAAATGCAGTAACTAAACACCATAAAATACATGACTTGGAAAACATAAATTTATATGTCACAGTTCCAGTGGTTAGAAGTTTAAAATCAAAATCAAGGTAACAGCAGGTTGATGCCATCTAAGGGCTGTGAAACAATCTGTTCTGTATCTCTCTATCAGCTTCTTATACTCCAGGTATTCATTAACCTGGAGATGTTGGTGTTTGTTTGAATTTTCACCTCACCTTTCCTGTTTGGGTATTTGTGTGTAAGTGCTTGCTCTATTAAAGATGCACCCTATGTCAGTCTGACCTCATCTTAACTACATCTGCAAAGACTTTGTTTCAAAATATAGTTGTATTTGAATTGGGGATTAGCAATTCAACAAATGACTTATAAGGTAGCTGAAAGCAACAGAAAAGAGTGGGAGAATGTCTACAAATAGAATTAACTGTAATAAAATAATGAAAAACTAAATACAAATGGTAAGCCCTAAAACCTAGCAAAACAGAGAGGAGGAGTTTGGGACCATGCCTCAAGTAGAATGAACACAGAAGATGGGTGATAGGATGATGTCAAGGATCATGGTGCCCAAGCAGGGAAGAATGTCCTGCTGCTGCCATGCATAGTAAGACCTCCCGCTGTCATCATTATTTATACAACACCTTTTATCATGTCTGAATCTCCACAGAGGAAATGGGCATCCAACAACATAAGCTGTCCATGTAATACCTGGATGTCAGTGTCTATGACACTTATCACATTTATTCAATAAAATTGCCTGAGGGGGGAAGTACCAAAAATGTATGAGTAATTAAAATAGTGAGTAACAATATTATTAAAGGTGTATTAAAATCAATGTCATCCATTTGAAAAGATATATTTCATCTCCTGTGCTTCACAATGGGAGATGTGGCTGGGCAGAAACAGTTCAAGCAGGGAGTACTGTTAATGAACGTCCTCCTGGGAAAGGCTGCCAGAGACAAAATGAGTTAAAATCTTTATTGTGTCTTGACAGCCCACATGAATCTATGATGATGATAAATGTTCTAATTTAGAAATTTTTCTTTTCCTGAGACATTTTACATGTTATCTCCCATTTGCTTTAAATTTTTCAAAAGACATATGTTCTCAAAAGAAAGTCTCTGCTTGCTTTTCATCAAATAAGATCTTATCAGGGTGGTTGAATGTGACATCACATTTGAACTATTAATCTTATGATAGGATATTACAAAAGGGAGGAGGGGGCTTCTTAACAGGTTGAGGGCCATTACACTTGAGAAACAGCTTTAAGCACCTAGCAATAAGAACTAGACCTGGAACTGCAACTGTGATGATTAATAAGACTTTCCCTAACATTCTAGGGAAAAAGGCTGCTCCTTAGGAGGGTGTGCAGTGGATAGTGGAAGCTAAAATGACTCTTGCATCACTGGACTGGAACCTCGTGGTGCTGGATCACTGACCTGCAAGAGCCTGGCAGGGCACCAAGGAACATTTGTTAATTCTCAGTGACATTAAAGCTTCTTTGGAATTAAGGAAGCAACCAACAAGGCAACAACACAGATCTAGTGGGAATGAAAGAGATGATCCTCTATACTTCTGTAAGAATTCTATAAAGCACTAAGCCACGCAGCAGCAAATTTCAGCCTATGTCTTCCAATGTACAAATCTACAAGTAATCCTAACAGAATGTAGAACATGAGCCTGAGGGAAAATTTTAGAGGTAGGTAGAATGAAGAGATATAAGACTATGAAGGAGAATTTAACATTTATTCTAAAAGCAATTAGAATTCTTTGATGGATTTTAAATGAGAAAATGCATAGAGATATATTATTGTTATGGAGGTGTACTGTTAATCGAAGTCTCTATCAAAACTTTTGATCTTCGTATTTCATCCAGATAAAAGAAAAATGGACTTTATTTTGTTTAACCTACAGATTTTGGAACCTTTTAAAATCATAGTGTAATATAATGTTAACAGGTATAGTTTTGTGAAGTCTATAAGTAAAAAACAAATAAACAAAACAATTATTTTCTGTGAAGAACATTTTGTAGTACTGTAGCACCTACTTCCATAGGCCTATAATGAGCTGTCATCTAGAGAAATTAATAAGAAGGTTAGGGTGTCTGAGAATAAATTGTACCAGGAGCTGGACAGGGTACAGTACATCCCTTACTTGTGAAAGATGTTTACAAAAGCAAAAACTACAAAAACTAAGATTTCCTTTCACAGAGAACAGTGACAGCTAAAATATCAGGTCACAGTGTCTTTTGTTTAACATAACATTATCCTCTCATTCCAGAAAAATTCACTCCATAGGATAAGAGAGTTATATAAGTATGAGACATTTGTTTGCAAGTGTCTGACAACTAAAGCCGAAGGATTTAAGTACTGTATGACTGATATATTTAAAGATAAATTTATTTGGAGAGAAAGAGTTGTTTGAATAAGAGCTTAGTTCCTGGTTCAAATGTCACCAGATTCATTTCTTGGTTCTACATTTTCTAAGTTGGTTCCATTTTCAGTCTCTGTAGATGAATCAGAAGATTCAGGCTTCCAGCAGCATAAAAGAGAGTATCTGTTTCCACATTCAGTAGTCCCAGAATTGAGTCTTGTTGCCTTGATTGGATAAACTTGGCTTACATCCCTGACATTAAGCCAAACACTGTGATCAGGAAGTGAAATGAGCAGATTGATTTAACCTTGGTCACATACTGTGACCTACAGATTAAGGTAGAGTAGTGTAGTTTCAAGCCAAGCACTTGAGCCAAATGTGGAAAAATGAGGACATGTTCATAAGAAGAAAGAATAGATGGGTGATGAAAATATCAGGTGAGGCATCCATGTATTCCCTTTGTTTTGAGCAAAATGTGAAACCTCACATGCAAGTAAATCCAGGCCCAGTTCATATGTCTATTTTAAACATAAAATCTGTGAGTGAAGTAGCCCAAGCAGCTTAGAAGATAGGTCCTCAGGGCCACCGACCAATGGCTAATAAGTAAGTGTAACCCGATCAACCCATCCAATGTGCAAGAGCAGAGAAAGGACCCAGTAACAACAGGCAAAATCCATTTTGGAAAATAAATGAGAAACATGATGGAAAGCAATGCACAGTAAATTCCAGTTCAGAGTGTATCCCATCCTTTGGGCAGAAAAGCCTAAGTCAATGAACTGTCAGGAAATCTCTTCTGATCAGTGAACCAGTTGACTTTGGCACTGTTTCTTGACATAAACATCATGATCATTTTTCTCCATAGCTCCTGATTCTGGTCTATGGAAGTTCTCTTATACACAGTTCTGCTTAAGAAATGAGTTCTAGAGAGGATGCCTTTTGAAAGTGCTGAACTTCTTTTAGAACTCACTTTGTTTGATATCTGCAAAGAGTTTGAGGATCATTTTAGACATTAACCAGAAGCTTTGTTGACCAATCACCTCTCTTCAGCTAGTCCACATTCTTGGTATACAATTCATTCATTAATCTCTCTCTCTCTCTCTCTCTCTCTCTCTCTCTCTCTCTCTATATATATATATATATATATATATATATATATATATATATATATATGTTTTACTTGAAAAGGTTCAACAAGCTCAAAACAATCTGACTTAAGCAAAAAGGATGAATTTATTGATAAGATAATTGGAGGTTCAGGAATAATAACAAGCTTCAGGTAGAACTTGATATCAAATGTACACCAGGCTTTGCCACTTCATTTATTTATTTTAGGCTATGTCATTCTATTTCTGTATCTTTCATGAATTTGGACTATCATATTCACAGCAGAAAAATACCTTAAAAGTCTTGTTCTTCTGAAGCAAATCGGGTAATTTTTTTTGTAAAGAAAGTGAATCAATTCCAGGTAGCAGAAAACAAACAAAATCTTATCATACAAATATATTTATTATGTGGGTAAGAAAAACCCCTGTAGTTTGCTGATATTTACTTAAATTTTTCTTTGAAAGGAAACCTGGGAGTCTGAATTTCCATTACAGGACACTGAGTCAGAGTTCGAAAATTTATAGTTTAGTTGAGATCTTAGCAGGCTAGCATAGAATCCAGTACATAAAACATGTTATACAAAAAGTTTGTGGCTTTGTTCCTGTGAGAACATTTTGCCCTTGAGAATCTAGAAAAAACAAAAAATTTATATCAGAGTAGCAACAGCAATATCTGTAATAATAGTACTTATCAGATATGCTGTGGTGGTTAATTTGATTGTCAACTTGGCTAGGTCACAGTACCCAGGTAGTTACTCAAAGACACATCTAGGGGCTGGAGATTTAGCTCAGTGGTTCCAGCCTTTGCCTAGAAAGTGCTAAATCCCAAATTAAAACCCTGGTAACCACATACTACAATTCTAGGTGCAGTGGCTCATGCCTGCAATCTCATAACATGGGAGGCAGAGGCAGGAGGACTGCTATGTGTTCAGAGCTAGTCTGGGCTACATAGTGAGTTCGGAGCCAGCCTGAACTACAGAAAAAGACCCTGTCTCACAAAACAAAAAAGAAAGAAAGAAAGAAAGAAAGAAAGAAAGAAAGAAAGAAAGAAAGAAAGAAAGAAAGAAAGAAAGAGAAAGAAAGAAAGAAAGGAAGAAAGAAGGAAGGAAATATCTGGATATTGCTTGAAGTTTTTTTTTAGATGATATTAATATTTAACACAGTAGATTTTGAAGAAAGTAATTATCATTCATAATGTGGCCGGGACTTATGCAATTACTTAAAAGCTAACAGAAAAGGATGGAAGTCCTTTCAGAAAAGGCATTTTTCTTTCAGATTGTTTAGATCTGCCAACTTCTATAATCATGTGAGCCAATTATTTTTAATTGATTTTATTGGTCATATATATACATACATACATATATATATATATATATACACACACACACACACACACACACACACACACACACACACATATATATATATATATATATATATATATATATATATATATATATATTACAATTAACATCAAGAATTTGTACCAGTATATGAAATGACTTCGTTCTCAGTTTTCCCATTCTGCTGCCCACTCTACAACTCCCTATCCCCTATATACATAAGCTTTGTTTCTTTTTTCAACATCAATTGTTTTCTTTCCCTTTTTACTTACCCCTACCCCACTTTTGTTTTTGAATATTTTCTATTTCACAATATCTATTGTACATTTTAAAACTCATTTACGTCTTCAGTTTCTTATACCAAAAAAAAGAGATACACTATTTACAAATCTAGGATCTATTTATTTAACTTATGAGTATGTCCTCAAAGCACATCCATTTGAGTATAAATGAAATTTATCATTCTTTATCGCTGAATAATATTTCATTCTTATTAAAATTAACCACATAGTCTCTAATAAGTGATCAGTTGATGGGCATTTGGGTTATTTCCAAGATTTAGCTATCACAAAATGAGCTGCTCTTGAGGTTTTGTTCAAGAAGTCTTTTCCTAAGCCAACATCTTCAAGAGTTTTACCTAACCTGTTTTGCATCAGGTTTAGAGTGTCTGTTTTAATATTTAGGTCTCTTATCCACTTTGAATTTAGCTTGGTACAATGTGAAAGAGATTGGTCTAGCTTTAGTCCTTGGCAGGTTAAAGCCCAGTTTTTCCAGAACCATTTGTCAAAGAGGCTATCTTTCCTCCATTGAGGATTTTTCACTCCTTTGTCAAAGATGAGGTGGCTCAGTGTATTTGGAATAGATTCTGGATCTTCTAATCTACTCCACTGATCCTCAGGTCTGTTACTTTGTTGGTACCATGAAGTTTTTATCAACGGTGGCTTTATAGAACAGTTTCAGGTTTGGGATTTTAATACCCCCCACCATGTCCCTGTTGCTTAGAATTGCTTTTGCTATTCTAGGTCTTTTGTGGTTCCAGAAGAAAGTTTGGGGTTTTTTTTTTTTCTAGATCTGTGAAATATGATGTTCAGATTTCAATTGGGATTACATTGAATCTGTATAGTAGATGTGGGAGTATAGTCATTTTGACAATGCTGGTTCTTCCCATCCAGGAGCAAGATGTGTCTTTCTATTTTTTGGTATCTTCTATCTCTTTTTTCAGAGTGTTGTAGTTTTCGGAGTACAGGTCTTTCACCTCCTTTGTTAGATTGATTCCTACATATTTTATTTTGAGGGGGGGTGCTATTGTGAAAGGGACTGACTTCCCAATTTCTATCTCAGTGGATCTGCTATTTGTGTATACAAGAACTGGCAGAAGAAATCAACAAATGGGATCTCATTGTATTAAAAGCTTCTGCACAGTGAAGGAAACCACCAATAGAGCGAAAAGGCAACCAACAATAGGGGAAAGAATCTTTACCAGCTGTTCCTCAGACAAAAGGCTACTATCTAGAATATATAAACAGCTTTAAAAAATCAGCCCACCCAAATTTAAAGACCCAGTTCAAAAATGGGCATCTGAAGTGAACAGATACTTTTCAGAGGAAAAAGTAAGAGCAGCTAAAAAGTATATGAAGAAATACTCAACATTCTTGGTCATTCGAGAGATCCAGATGAAAACAACACTGAGATTTCATCTCATTCCACAGAGAATGGCTGCCATGTCAGAATTAGCCAGCAACAAATGTTGGTGAGGCTGAGGAGAAAAGGAAACCCTTCTCCACTGTTGGTAGGAATGTAGACTTGTACATCCTCTATGAAGATCAGTGTGGAGATTCCTCAAAAATCTTGAATGGAAGGTTCCATTTGACCTGGCCATCCTTCTTCTAGTTATATACACAAAGAAATTAAAAGACTCATTTCACAGTGACGTATGTGCACCCATGTTTGTAGCAGCTCAGTTTGTGATTGCCAAGTCTTGGAAACAACCCAAATGTCTATCAAGTGGAGACTTGATAGAGAAGATGTGGTTCTTTTATAGAATAGAGTGTTACTCTGCCATTAAAAATGATGAGATTGAGTCATTCATATTTAAATGCTTGTACCTTGAGGACGTTCTCATAAGCAAAATAAACAGGTCACAGATGTGCAATATCATATGGTATGAGAAAATGAAGCTATAAATAAGTTGTAGTATGTATAATTGATATTGTGAAATAAAAATATTTAAAAGGGAAGAGAGTGTAGGGGTAAATAATGAGGGAAAATGAATGTGGTTATGATAAAGAAAAAAGGAAACAAAGATTATGTATTTAGGAGGTGGGGGTTGCAGGGTGGGGGGAAAAGGGAAAAAATGAGAATCAAGTCGTGACATATTCTGGTGCAAACCCTCAATGTTGAATATGATGATGACATGTATTCATAATGTACCAATAAAGGTTAATTTTTTTTAAAAAATGAGCTGCTATTAACATGGATATGCATAAGTCACTGTGATATAAATCTTTTAATTCTTGCATGTATATGCCTAGCAAGGAAATAGGATCAAATTGAGCATCTATCCCTAGATTTTGAGAAATCTACACACTGATCTCCAAAGGTGCTGCACCAGTGTACATTTCCACTCACAGTGGAGAAGGATTCCTTTCTCCCCACAAATTGAACCGTGTTTATTCTTGGTTGATTTTGAGACAGCAGCAATTCTTTATGGAGTGAGATGAAATCTTAATGTTGTTTTCATTTGCATCTCTTGAATGGCCAGCAGTGTTGAGCACTTCTTCATATATTTCATAAATACTTTTCCTTCTTCTTCTGAAAAGTGTTCTTTACATTGTTGAATTGAGTCTTTAAAATTGGGAGGGCTGTTCTTTTTAAGCTCTTTATGTACATTAGATAGTAATTCTTTGTCAGAGAAACAGCTGGTAAAGACTTTTTCCATATTGTTGGTTGTCTTTTTTTTGTTCTGCTTGTGGTTTCTCTTGCTATGTAAAAGCTTTTTTTAAAGTTGAGATCCTATTTGTTGAATTCTTCTGGTAGTTTCCATGCTATAGGGATTTTGTTATGAAGTCCTAAACCACTGTTTTGAAGAATTCTACCTAACTTGTATTGCAGCAGGTTTAGTGTTTCTGTTTTAATATTTAAATCTCTAATAAAATTTTATTTCAGTTCAGTGAATGGTGAAAGAGGTAGGTCCAGTTTTAGTCTTTGGCAGGCTGAACCCCAGTTTTTCAGGCACCAGTTGCTAAAGAGGGTATCTTTTCTCCATTGATGATATTTGGCTCCTTTGTCAAAATGGCTTAGGGAATCTGAGGTCATTTCATCTAATTGGTTCTTCTGATACTCAGATCTGTTACTTTGCCAATACCAGTCAGTTTTTATCACAGTAGCCTTTTAGCATAGCTTCAAGTTGGGGATTGTGATATCCCCTGCCATGTCCTTGTTTCCTGGAATTGTTTTTGCTATTCTACGTCTCTTCTGTTTACAGATGAAGTTTTGGATTATCTTCTCTACCTCTGTAAATATGTTATTCGGATTTCAATTGAGATTGCACTGAATCTATATAGTAGTTGTAGGAGTATAGCCATTTTGACAATATTGTTTTTTCCTACCCAGGAAGAAGGTTTGTATTTTCATTTTATGATATCCTCTATTATGAAAGAGATTGACTTCCCAATTTCTCTCTCAGTGAGTTTGTTGTTTTTATATAAAAAGGCCATTGACTTCTGAGCATTGACTTAGTATCTGGCTATGTTCCTACATTTGTCAATTAAGTCTAAAAGTCTTTGGGTAGAATTTTTATATTTTTCTAGATAGAGTATGATGTCATCAGCAAATAATGGCAGTTTAATTTCTTCTTTCTTGTGTTTATTCCTTTTATTTCTTCTTGTTGTCTAACAGCTGTTGGTAATGTTTCCAGCACTTATTGAACAGAAATGGTGATAGTGGACATTCTTGTCCTGTTCCTGACCTTAGTGTGAAAAGTTTCAGTGTTTTACCATTAGAATGATGCTGGCTGCTGGTTTTTCATAAATAGCTTTTATTAATTTGAGATATAATCCATTATTCCAATTTTATATAGAATTTTTATCATGTATAGGTGTTGGGTTTTGTTGAATTTTTTTCTGCATCTGTTGAGATGACTATATGGTTTCTGTCTTTGAGTCTGTTAATACAGTGTATTATGTGTATTGATTTATGTATATTGAACCATCCTTGCATTCCTGAAATAAATTCAACTTTGTTGAGGTGTATGATGTTCTTGATGATAGTCTCTATTCTGTTTGCCATAATCTAATTGAGGAGTTTTGCGTCCATATTCATTAGAGTGATTAACCTGTGGTTTTCTTTTTTGATTGGCTCTTTCTTTGCTTTTGGAATCAATGTATTGGTTACTTCCCAGAGTTAGTTTGAGAGTATTTCTTCCCTTTTAATTTCAATAAAGTGTAGGAGTAATAATGGTGTTGATTTTTCTTTAATAGTTCTGTAGAATTCAGCAGTGAAACCATCAGGACCAGGACTGTTCTTTCTTGGTAGATTTTTATTACATTTTCAGTGTTACACATTGATATTGGGGTATTTAATATTTTTATATCTTCTTTGTTTAGATATGTCTAGGAATCTATCCATTTCTTGTACATTTTCAATCCCATGGGAGTACAAATTTTCATTGTAAGTGTTTATTATCTTTTGGATGTCTGCTGGATCTGTGATGATTTCCCCCTTTTCACTCCTAATAGCACGTATTTGAGCCTTTTCCTTTCTTTGTTTCATAAGGATGACTAAGAGTTTGTCAATTTTGATAATCCTTTTCAAGACCCAACTTTTTCTTTTATTGATTTTTTTGTATCCTTCTTTTAGTTTCTATTGCACTAATTTGTGCTCTGGTCCTTATAATTTTCTCACTAGTATGAGCTTTGGATTTGTCTTATTCTTCTTTTCCAATAGCTTGAAGTTCAGCATAGCTTCTTTATTGAGTTTGCTCTGTTTTTCTGGTGTGGGTGTTCACTACTATGAATTTCCCTACTAGAATTGTTCTCATTGTGTCCCATAAATTCCTGTATGTTGTATTGTGATTATAATTTAATTGTAAAAACTGTTTAATTTCCTCTGTAGCCCATGGGTTACTCACCAGAGTGTTGTTCATTTTCCACATTTGTCAGGATCTTGGAATTTCTTTTGTGTTTGACCTCTTATTCCAAGGCATTATGGTGTGCATACAAAGGATTTCAGTTTCTTTGCATTTATTTAAATATATATTACGAGCTACCATGTTGTTTCTTCTGGAGAATGACTCATAAGTAGTTGAGAAGAATGTATCTGATTTTGTGGGATGAAATCCTCTGTAGGTATCTATTAAATCCATTTGTTCAAAAATTAGACTCAATTCAAGTATTTCATTATTGATTTATGTCCAGTCAATCTATGTATTTGTTTCAGTGGGGTATTGAATTCCTCAACTACTACTGTATGAGTGTTTATTTGGCTTTTTTGTCATTAATATTTGTTTTATATATTTGGGTGCACAAGGATTTCATGCATACATATTTATGAATGCCATCTCTCATACGTTGTTCCATGTATGAGGATATTTAGTTCTTCTTTGTCTCTTTTAATCAGTTTTCATTTGAAGTCTATTTTGTCTGCAAATTGAATAGCTTCTCCTGCTTTTTTGCAGTTTCCTGTAGCATGAAGAATTGTTTTCCTTCTCTTTTATTTTAATCTGAGGATTTCTTTTGAATTAGGTGTGTTTTTTTGTATACAACATATTGTTGGATCTTACTTCTTAATCCATTCTGCCAGTCTGTGTCATTTTATTTGCACATTGAGACCACCACATTGATGGTTATGATTGATATGAATTGACTTAGCTCTGTCATGAGCTTTTCCTATTCATGGATTCTTTTTGTTTGTTTTTGCTGCTTTCCATTTGGTTTCTTATCTTACCCAGTGGATTCACTTCATTGGATCTTATAAGTTTGTCACATTCATTGTCTTTTTCTAAGATAGTCTTTAGAATTTTTCAGAGTGCAGGGTTTGCATTTGTGAAAATTTTCAGGTGTTTTGTTATTGAAATATCTTATTTCCCTATAGATTTTGAAAGATAGTTTTCCAGGATACATTAATATTGGTTGGTGGTTGTTTTCCTGCAAGTCTTAAAACACTTCACTCTAGGTTGTCCTTGCCTTGACTGCTTGTGTTGAAAAGTTTGCTGTGATCCTAATTGGTTTGCCTTTGTATGTTTTTTTTTTCTTTTCTTTAACTTTTTCAATATTTTGTTCTTCTGTTGGATATCATCTAGAAACTGTTGGATTGATTTCTCATGCTCATCACTATTTTCCATAGATTATTGCTTTCCTTTTCATTGGCTGCAATCCTATCTTCTAGGTCTGAAATTTGGTTCTCACATTCATTCAGACTTCAAAGTTTTTCTGGAGTTTTTAATCTTGTAATCTGAGATTCTAGTATGCTCCTCATTTCTTCTTCAATCATAACTTTCACTATGGACCGGATCAGTGTTTTTACCTCAGAGATTATTTCTGATTTCCATTTTATTAGATCTGCTTTTTTATCATCTCAGAGAGTCCTGTTGATTGACCTTAAGTTTGCTCTCTTTCCCTTTTCCTTGAATTTCCCAGTGGTGATGTTCTTTGTATATGAAGTTTTGAATTTTTTAAATTTTTATTCATTGTTATTGATGTTATTGATTTAACTACTTGCCTGCTTTCTGGGCAATGTTTGAAGCAAATATCTTTCTTTCAAATATTTGAAACCTTTAAGAGATGGCTACCTTCTGGGTTGTCCTTGGATATGTAATGGCTCTTAAGTAATCTCAGTTCCAGCACACAATAGGACTAAAAACTTCATTCACCCTCCTATAATCACACAGAAAGAACAGAAATTAAGGAATGCATTAATTTTAGGAACAAATTATCACTGAAAGGTAGGAGAAGATGAAGGAACAAGAGGAGAATAGGTATACCTAGCAGGAGGAGGCAAACAGGCAACTATTTACCCTCTTCTTAAGAAGAGAAAAACGCAAACAAACAATTCAGCAAGAGCAGAGAGAGAAATGAAGAAAGAAAGTTATGTTAGAAAAAAGAAAAAGAAGAATAACAATAACAGCAACAAAAATAAAACTAAAAACAATACAAAAAGGTCATTCACAATGTGAATCTATTGTCTCCTGTAGATGTTACAGGCAGTAATACACAGATCAAAATTGATTAGTCCCAGGGAGACAGCCATCATCTCTGTCTGTGTTCTGAATATAATGCCTGAGTTGAGCTAAATGAACTCCTGCAGGCTTGAACTCTGAAAGTGTCCAGGATCTTGCAGATAGTACTGATTCACTCAACTCATTTATGACTGTAGTCAATAAGATACACTCACTCTTTCAGTGAGTGTTTTTTGTTTGTTTGTTTGTTTTGTTTTTTTCTGTGGTATACTGGACAGAAAAATGCACTGAAAGCCTTTATCTATGTTCCAACACTGTTTGTCACACATATTCAGTGTCCTCAAACAGATAGATGGTGTCTCTGGAGGCTCTTCCCACATAATAGTCATATGGCACACAAGGAAATGGAGAGTTAGTACCGTTATGGTCCCATCTTAGTCTTAGGAAAGTTGCGGGCAGAATGCTGTTTAACAGTGCCCAGGGATTTTCTTACGAAGGTTTGCTGCACCTCAGTCTCTGTGCCACTTCCATAGTCAGGCCCAAAAAAGGGAGAGCTTAGTCTACACCAATCCTTTCTCACTTTTTCTCTTTCTATCTCTACCCCTCCCTTTATATGTTGGAAGAAGTTACATACACAGACATACACATATACACAATCAATTGATTCTGTTTTCTAGAGAACTCTGATACATAATAATGTGAATATGGTTCTAAAATACTAAAAAGAGCCAATTTAGTATTACTTTGTATTATTACTATAACAAAAATTCACAAATTTAGCAGCTTAAAGGACACAAATTTAATATCTCATGTGTTTGGAAATCAGAAGATTTGGAGTTCTGACATAGAACACACTGGGCTAAAATCAAGGTGTGAGCAACAGTGCATTCCTGCTGGAGACACTTGGGAAGCATCAATCTTGTCCTCTTGCATTCTTATGCTCTAGAATCACCTGCCTTCCTGGGTTCATGGCTACCTGTGCCAACACCAAAGCCAGTGGCATAGAGTTTTGAGTCTCTCTGATTGTGGTTCATTTACTTCTGTCTGGAGGTAAATGCTTAAAGAGCAAACATCTATATAATCCAAGATACTCTTCAGAAAAGTATTTAATCACAACTGCAAAATTTCTTTTGCTGTGTAAAATGATATATCCACAGTTTGGGGGGTTAAGGCATGGGCATATTGAATGAGAACATTATCCTATGCATCTTTGAAAAGGAGACCTTTGAAAAGTTGCATCTTGTGATGCATTCATTCATTTAGTAAGACTTAAGTGTGCAATATATGCTATGATTGAGACTACCTTTTTTTTTTTTTTTTAACTGTAGTCAATAGCATCTCAGTCAGTAGTAACTGAGCCAGGTCTGGTTTACATGTTTATGAAGCTTACACATAAGGACATACAAAATAGATAAGAGAGTAGTATGGTGTAAATGTTCATGTATTCCTCCAAAATTCATATGTGGAAATCTAAATCTCCAAGTTTTAAGAAGTGAGACATAAGGGAAGTGAAAACTTCATGAATAGTATTATTGTCAGTTTGAGAGAAGCCCAGGAAAACTAGCTGGACCTTTCAACAATATGAAAGATGAAAAGACAGCTGTTTATGGAAGAAGTGATCCTCTGCCAGAAGTGAACAGGTTGACACCTTCATCATGGACTTGCCTGCCTTCACAACTATGAGAAATAAGTTTTTATTTTGTGTGACCTTTCTCCTTTACAGTGATATAGTAGTCCAAATGAGCTCAGTAAATACATGTATAAACAACTTCAGATAGCAATAAAATAAAAAAATTAAAATGAAGTACTGTGATGGAAAATGACCAGTGGTGGGGTAGGGTAACTTCTGAGGTGAAGGTTTTTGAGTTGTTAACTGAATTAGAAGATTCCAACCATGCCAAGAGCTTCAAAAATCTATCTCAGGCCAGGAAAAAGTCGTTGAACAAGACTAAATTTTCAACCAGTGTGGAGTGTTCAAAAGGACATTCTAGAGCCTAATGACAAAAGGCACTGTGGTACAAGCTAGGGTAAGACAAGCAAGTAGAGACAGATTGTGTAGGACTTTGTGGACAGAAGAAAGAAAGTTAACTTACCAAAGAGTTTGAGGGGATCTATTGCTTTCTCCCATGAAATGTTTTTAAGGAAGACAGGACATAACGCTAATGTAGTGGTTATTTATAATGTGGTGGTTATTTATAATGTGGTGGTTATTAACACTATTGTGGTGGTTATTTGATGGTGTCAACCTGATTGGCTGGAAGCTGTGAAGGTCTTACACTTCTACATATGTTTAGGTGGATCATTGATGCAAGACATTTGTTACCTTATCTGGGCCCATCTCCTTCTTTAGTACTATTCACCTGCTCTCCTTCCCAGCCACCATGAATTAAACATCTCTGCCCTACTATGCCCTTCTGCCATAGTCTGCCTTCATGCCTTTTAGCCAGGAAAGAATGACCAGAATCCTTTAAAACTATGAGCAAAATTAAACCTCTCCTCCTTTAAGTTGTGGCTGTTAGGTATTATGTCTTGGCACTGGGAAAGCTAACTAGTGAAACTAAAGACATTATCATTAGATAAACTGATGATTGCTGTTTTCTGGCGGAGGGAAATTTGTTCAGTCCCCTCTCAGGGTTTGCCCCTTATGGCAGTTTTACTGTGCTCATGGAATACTGTCTTCAATATCAGCAATTTGCCACAGTCAGTTTACCTCACAATTGAAATAGTAAGAAAAATTTCCTTCAGCTTATGTGCAAATAACTGGGAGTGATGATCATTGTCCAAAAGCATTTTGCTATAGATGCATAGAAATACCTATGGAATATCCATAGGAAAGGAGGAAATTAGATGTGTTTTCTCCTACCAACAGATTAGTATTAGCTTCTTATCACCACTCAAAAAAATTACAGATGCTTTGTGTGTCTTACCAAGTCAACCTAAGTAGGTTTGAATAAAATCTATTTTAGGTTTATTTACTTCACAACAGGAGAAAGTATATTTCTCAACTAATTCATAAACCTGCAGAGAGAAAAAAAAAAGCTGAAAGCAAAGGGGAAAATTGCTTTTATAACCTTGGAAAGAATAAGTGTTGTAGCCTCATCTCTAATGTCCAAAAAAAAGGAAGTAGATCCTATGCTACCTGGGAAGGTAGAACAGAAACTGGATACCCAGTTAATAGCAATATAAGAATCATGGTCCAAAAATAGCAGATTAAACAAAAATATAAAAGGAAATATCAACAAACTATGGTCAGTTTGGTTTTCATGAATATCTATCTCCAATCTATTTTTGTATGTTTCTATTTCCCTCTGTTTCTTAACTGCATCTGTAACTACACATCTACCTATATCCAAATTATTCCTTTCCTTGTATCTCCACCTACTTTATTTTTTATTTTCCTATGTCCTTATTCATATTGCTGTTTCTCTATTTTTTAAATTTATTTTTGAGGCACGTTCTCATTTTGTAGTTTAGATTGGGCCCGAACTCACTATGTAGCCCACGCTAGCCTTAAATTAAGCAATCCTCCTGCCTCTGGCTCCTGAATGCTGAGATTGTAGGTGTGATGCTCCTTGCCTGGCATTGTGGTATGTGATACTGATTGCTGATGATGTGAGTCACAACACCTGGCACTTTAGTATGTGGTTACCAGGATTGAACTCAGGTCCTAGAGTTTCCAGGCAGATGCCAGAACCATTGAGCTAAATCCCCAGCCCCTGTATTTCTTTTCTTAAAAGCATATTAACTTGTATTTTGCTTCTGATTCACATATCTTTAACGTAACTCCTATCTGTTTCTTTTGCTTTCTGCTCTCCCTCCTTTTTATGGCTGTATTAAAGTGTTACTGTCTTCCATGTGTAGCTGCTAGGGCTGTTTGCTATACAATGCTATCATCAATAATGATACATAGGTAACTCTGCTTTTGTTCTTTGGGAATATTTCATTAGACAAGTCCTTAGAAGTGAGACTGCTGTATCAAATGATAAATGCCCATGTAGTTTTGTTAAGTATTGCTAAATCCCATCCCTTGGGCTATGTCATTTTGCATGAACTCCAGCAATTCACAAGTGTCTCTTCGTACACAGCCTCACTGACACAATGGATAAATTGTTTATTTTTTGCCAACCTGATAGGTCTAAAATTATATCACACAGTAGATGTAATAAGCATTTTTCTAATTATGAGAAAAATTGTGTATTTTCCATCTGGTAAATACTATTTTTTCTCTTAGATTTTGAGATTTTCTCCCTAGTGAAGAGTTCTTTATATTGTCAGGAAATATTTTACTACAAATATATTCCACAATGCCATTTTCTTCATATTTTTCTTCTGATTTCTTTGACATGTAGTGTGTGTCTACTTACTAAAATTTACCAATCTTTTATTGCAACTATATTTTAAAGTTTTAATTTCTTTTTATTAATACATGCCTGCGATGCATAATGAATGCATTTTTCATAGAGTGTTGGAACATAGACGTGCTGATCAAATTTTCATTCTTTTTACATTCTGTTTTTCTTCTCCTCTTCATAGACCATCTTCCTGTCTACAAAAGGTCTATCATTTATCTATTATTTTTACAAGTGTATTTTGAGTCTTATTAGTTAAAAATTTTTCACTACTCCAAGATTGTAAATACATCAACCATGTTTTCCATGAGTATGTATATAGCCTTGTTTTTATTTACATTTCAGATATATTTGGAGGTTTTCTGGTACATAATGTAAGGTGTTTTACTTTTGCTTTCCTAATGACTATCTGGGTATCAAAATTCATTTACTAAGTACTCATGAAATCCCTGGTGATTTAAGGTTGTACCTCTCCTAAGTTTTGATATGTATTTAAGCTTATTCTCAGTCTTTCAACTGCATTGCATTGGCACATCTGTCAGTTTATATGTTACTATTACACTTCTTAACTAGAAATTTATCATCTATTTTTGATTATCTATTATTTTCTGAGTCCTTTTTGCTGTATGTTTTAAATAATATTTTAAAATCTCTCATTCTAGGAAAGTGAATAAACTTACTATTTATATTGAGATTGAACTAAATTTATATTTTAAAACTAAAGAAAATTCACCTCTTTATGATGCTAAATAAAGTTATATAAGAACATAAATCTTTTATTTGATTAAGGCTATACCTTTATCAGAAGTGTTACTAAGTTTTCAACATAAATATTTCAGCTTTTGTTGTTAAAATTGCTCTTAAGTATTAGAAAGAAAGGATTGGAATTTCTAAGATATTTCTGGCAACACTTATTAGTTGTTTATCATCTTTTTATACAGAAGTTATTTTTAATGTAAATCTTATATTTCACTGCTAATTAATCTTAGCACTGTTAATTTTCTTTAAAATGTTATTTATATTTTGAAATTTATTAAGGCTCTCAGAGAAATAATCAGTAAATTTGGTAAACATTTCATGGATGCTGGAAAGGAAAGTATGTTTAGTTTTTAAAATAAGCATTTTATGTTTGAACTGATGCTTAGTAAACCTACTGATCAAATGTTCCACATCACAAAACTTAGTTGATCACAAAGTAAATGAAGAAATATTTGTTTATATTTCCCAGTCCAAGCTCTGTATTTCTCTAAATATTTCCTTATTTTTCTAACAGTTTTATTTTATTATTTTGAATGTGTTATTTTGGCAAATAATTGGTCTCTCATATATCTTCCTTGTATATTATAATTGTTGTCAGCGTATTTATAACTTTCATTTTTATCTCAACTACAGTTAATACACTATTTGCATTTTTCCATGTAAGCATACAAATTTTTGCTTTTTCTTTGCTTATGTTTCTTGCTGTATTGCATAAATTTCTTCCTGGTAGACTCAGCTATATCAGAGTTTTACTACATATGTTCAAATGTAATAACTATCATTCATTTTTCTCCTAAAATTAACATTGTCCAGTGTCCTATGGGAGTTCAAATTGTATATGTTCATAAAAACCTATAAAATTTACTCAACTGATGACTATTAAGTGAATTTTTATCTATGTTTTCAAAGAATCAAAGTTTTCTTTTGATGATTTATGTTAATATATATTTTACTATTTAATTTCTGATTTCTAAATTATTTTCTTATCAATTTTAATTTACTTTACCCTTTCTTTCTTGCTAAAGATGAAAGCTTTGATCACTTAAACTCCCTTTATGCATTGAAGCTTTAATGCTATACCATACATCTAAGCACTGTTAGCTATATTTTACCAAGTTTGCATGTTGTGGTTTTATTATTATCTTACTTAGGGTTTCTTTTTTTAAAAAAAAATTACCTCTAATCTATAAGCTATTAGAATTCAGTAGGCTCTGGTTTTAAAAAATTTATTTCCAAGTTTTCCTCTATGGATAATATTTTTGCTGTATATAGTATTCAATTTTAATTATTTTCTTCTTTTAGGTTTTTTTTTTTTTTTTTTTTTTTTTTTTTTTTTTTTTTTTTTTTTTTTTGAGACAGGGTGTCACTTTGTGGTTCAGGCTGGCCCCAAGCTTAGCCTCAAACTCACATCACAGCAATCCTCCTGCTTCTGCCTCCGCCTCCCAAGTGCTGGGATTACAGGGGTGAGCCACCACGCCCGGCACTGTGGTATGTGGTACTGGTTGCTGCTGAGGTGAGTCTCCACACCCAGTTTCGTTCTGTGGTTACCGGGGAATCGAACTCGGGTCCTTGCGCTTGCAAGACATGCACCAGAACCACTGAGCTAACTCCCCGGCCCTTCTTTTAATATTTTTAAAATGTCAGTTCATTATCTTCTAGTTTACATTATTTCTTATGATAAATCAATTGCTATCCTTTCTTTTTCTGCCTATAGTTTTTTCTCTTTGTCTGATTTAAGATTCTGCCTGTGTCATAGTTTAGTTATGGTATGCCTGTTACTATTCTTGTGTTTGTTTTTCTTGGAGTTCGTTGCGCTTCTTGGAATGTATGTTGATATTTTCACTAAATATAAAAATATTTGTTCAGTGTTTCTTGAAATATAATTACTTTGCCAATTTTTGGGACTTCTTTCCTTAGTCCATTCTTCTCCTTTGCTCTGCCCGATAGATTCTAGCCTCATAATCTTCCGCAGATGCGAATCAATGTTTCTTCAATTCAGGGAAACCAATGTGTTGTGTCATCAGTTTCCCTTCTATGTATTAGTCTGGAAAGCTGGGGAAACTGATAGTACTCTTTTTCTTTATTCTTTTTCTTAAGAAGATCAAACTCTTAGTCTGAGGGATTTTTGGTCCAGTATTTAATATAGATAGAGTTATTTTATATATTTTGTTCACTTTCTAAGTTGTTTACATCAGAAGAGTCAATCTAGTACTAGTTATTCTATGATAACGAGAAGCATAAGTTTTCTGCATAGTACTTGCCACTCCAAATAAATATATATTAACACAGAAAAAAATGACAAGATATCAATAAATCAGTTGACCTTACCCAAAGGATTTGAATTTCTTTTCCTGAGCACTCAATAAGTGAATATTCAAACAATAGCTGATGACCTTCAGTAATGATCAAACCACTATTTCCTAGGGATATTTGCATCTCAGGATAGTAAGAAAGTGTTCTTAAATGACAACCATATCCTTTTATTAATATCCACATCCTCTCTATTTTACCATTTTACTTCATTATTTAAAGTGTCAAAATACTCCTACAAATAGTTGATGCCAACATCACGTTCCCAGAGAATTATCTTTTTTGCAGACTAAGCATTTTCTTCCACTACTTCTATCATATTGGGCATGTATGAGAGACAGCTAATTTATTCTCCTCCCTGTCCTTAAGTATATGCCCTAAGACTTCCAAAGCCTCAAATGAAAATTCTCTTCATGAAATAACATGCCTAATTTCATCTCAACTTGTACAAACAGTCTCTGATGTTGGCATCTTCCATACTTTCCTAGGATTATGTCATAAGAGCCTTTCCTAGCTTTATGATCCAGAAACTATTGTCCTGGCCATGTTTTAAAATGGAGCTACAAAAAGTGGATGGTGACATAATTTATTGGGAGGTAGGAAATAAAAGATAAGATGGAGAACATGATTCTGTTGAAACATATAGTTCCATTTCCTAACTGATAGCCTTAAGATTGAACCTCAAATTTTAGGGCTCTCATAATCAGTTTAAACATCTGAAGACCAGTTTACTCTATATTAGCATGACTTGTTGCTTTACTTAAATTGATTCTAAAACTAAGCTTTCAGCATTTGTTTTTATTCTAAAATTAGGATTAATCTTTCCCACTAAATATCTTACAGAGAAGCTAATAGAAAGTCTTGAAAAACATGTTCATTTACACCTTTTCATTTTTAATAACAATGTGTCTGGGAGCAGTGAGCATCATAATCTGACTTGACAGTTTATTTTAATTGGTTTCTAATTCTTTTCTTTAGGGGATCGTTTGTTTCTTTCAATCTCTAGGTCTGTATTAATCTGCATAACAGCATTAACAGAACATTATGAAACATATTTCTTACTCATTAAAAAATTCACATGCTAAATGTCATGCATTTACATTTTGAAAGTGATTCTCTTCAATCTACTTTATCTCACTTAGCTTTCAAAAAATAATTTCGCAAGTGTTAAAGTGTAAGTAACTTTACCTTGGGCAATTTTTTAATCACAAAGAGATAGCAGTTCCACCAAGATATCTCCTTATTACTGTGAAACATCTCATACAGAATGACAGCTTCTGTAACTGAAGAGTAGTTAGAATCATTTTCTGTTGCCTAAGACAAAATAGTTGATGGCTAGTACTTGTTTTCTCTTCACAGGTTCTTTCTTCATCCAGTTAAACTTGTCTCATAAACTTTCCATTTCTTTTTGTGACCATAAGTTTCTAGGCTTAAATCTGATACTGGTGTCAGACACTTGGCTGTTCTATCCAACTATTATCCATGGAAATGAAATGTTTTCTAGGGGCTTATGATCCAGTTCTGATATTTTGTAACATGTTATGGTTTTTGTTGTTGCTCGTTTTTGTTAGTTTTTCTAGTACCAGGGATCAAACTCATGATGTTGTACTCACCAGGCAGGCAGTGATGATACTGAGCTAAATCCCCAGCCCTCTTGTCTTTGTTTTCTTGATTTTCCAAAACATGTAAAAAGAAAAGAAGTTGATTTGAAGATATGTGTGTAAGTTGGTCCATCAGAACACTAGAGTTTGGGTAGATACTTTCATTTTGTCAATAAACAGATCAGAATACAAGTAACTAAGAATAATCTATTTGAATCATTTAGTCCTTGCCTTAAATTCTAATTCTATCTGAGTATAAGTGTCTGTGGATCACTAGGTATTTATTGCTTCCAAGTACATATAAGGAGTTTTCTAACTTAATTAACTTTTATTAATTTCTCTGGCTCTACTTAATCTCCAGCCTTCTTTCTTTTCTTTTTTTCCCCAATATTCCAAATATCAGTGAACTTGTACTGTGTGCCAAACAAAATATAAGGATTAGAAAATGGATATAGAAATACTCAATTCTGTCTTGAAGGAACTGATAGGCAAAGCAGTAAAACAGACAGTTGAAAATAGGTTTTGTAAGGCTTAGCACCAAGACATCATAAGTACAAGACTAAGTTTTAATAAATCAGAGACAATGAATTGAATTTTTATAGGCAAGAAGTTAGCCTGGCAATACAGAATAAAGAAAGAGCATTCAAATGAAGGAAAGAGGAGAGTTCAGGTACCACAATGTGGAAATCCAGAGAAATGCAATGGCTTCTGATAATCACAATCACAAGTGGTTTAATGTGGTGGAAAAATTAGACATATGTTCCAGAATCACCATTTTTAAGCTTAGTTTCATGCATTCATCTAAATCAGAAATTTCTGTTTATATTTACTTAAGAGTTACAATCTCAGAAATAGCTGTCAAGTATAACTTCTGCCTCTCTTCTCACTGCCACTGCCTCAAGTCCAATCTGAATAATACAGAAAAAAAAAAAAAAAAAAAAGGTTTTTACTTTGTCTCCCAGCCTCTATGCTGTCCTCTCTCCATTCCAATTGCCAGCTGTGAATGTCTGCTGCCAACAGTTCTGTGAAAGAAGACTGGACTGGATGAGGTGCAGGTACTAGTCCTGCCTTTTATTACTAACAGCAGGAACTTGGGATAAGACACTTCACCTTTTGGGCTGCATTATTATTACAAGGACAGCGAATAAGGTAGAGTGTTACCAAGAAATTTGTCAACCGGAAAAGTTTATTATTCTGACTTGAAAGAAGGGATTTAAGTAGACATCTCTATTTTGCTTCACCTAAGATCAACTTGACACCCACTTAAAGACCACTTTTAGAAAGTCTTATGGGTTCTGTTGGCTTCATATTTCTTACAACTGGATTTTCTCTTACCCAGTTATTTTCAGAAGAATGGGTTTGACATGTATTTTGAAGTTTGGTTGGCAAGATTTAGTAGTGAGATATATATATATATATATGTGTGTGTGTGTGTGTGTGTGTGTGTGTGTGTGTGAAGGAAATGTCAAATATGAAATGTTTGTGCCAGACATAAACTATTAAATGATAGCTGAAATTAGAAACATGCAAAGTGGACCAAATGTGAGAGGATGATATAAAATCTTTAGATCTGGGAAATTTAACTTTGAGATGTTTCAAACAAATCCAAGATTTATGAGATCAAATACATAAGTCTAGAATTTAGAATAAAGGTCATGCAAGAAGATAGATAGATAGATAGATAGATAGAAGCCATACCATATAAATAATATTTTAAACTGGAAATATTTATGAAATTTATTAGAAAGAGAGTATAAAATGTGAAGAAGAAGGCTTGGCGACTATGCTCCCAGAAATTTCCATATTAAGAGTTCTGGGAAAGGCTAGAGAAATAGCCAGATAAGCAGGAGAAAAATCAGAACATTGTAGTTGAATAGAAACTAGAGTCAGAGCAATGTTTTACAAGCAAAGGCAAGTTTAAAATATTGAATATTCATGGAAGTATGAGGTAGAAGCCAAAATGTTGAGATAGTATTCTGAGTCAATCACATAAAACACAAAGTGAAAAATACATAGCCAGATTCACAAAGAGTATAAACAAGTTTATAAATGGAAGAAATGCAAAATGGTTAGTGTAGTTAAAGCAATTAGTCTAGAAGTCTAAGAATGTTTATGTGAAGTGCTCTAGTGTTTCAGAAGGCAGGTCAAGTTCACTTAAGTCAGGAGTGGTGACACCACTAAATATGTTAATATGACTATATGGATATGAATGGTGAGGAGTGAGAAAAGGAAAAGGAATGAAAAAAACAGAAAATCAGAATGTTATATAAATACACCAATTCTATATAAGATGTAAACTTTATGAACAAAAGAAGGCATGGATATATTTGAATGCAGTGAAGGCCTGTGTAATCCTAGTGACTAGGCCAGAAGGAAGGAGATGAGTCAGTTTTGTAAGAAGAGACTCTGCTTCCTAAGTTCTGTGAATCTGATGGGATGAAAGAAAGACTGACCTTTTTATTCTAGTGGATAGAAACTTTGAGCTCACTCAGAGGAGTTTTCCTGAAAGTCTTTGTCACTAAATGCTTTCACAAGTTTCACGAGACACTTAACACATTGCTGAGTAAGTGCTGGCCTATGTACTTTCAAATCATATCATTGGCCATTACTTTTAATAATCCACATGTAGGCCTGAGCTGGAAAGTATTTTGGAGCAGTGGAATATGAACCTGCACAGTATGTCACCTTTGTCTTGGTGATGAGTCCACCTTTCTGTCTCAAATCTCTATTTCCATATAGAACTTTATTACAAGAGTCTTCATTATCCTCTCTAGGTTCTGGACAAAAGAAATCTATGATACTAACATAGGATTGGTCAGAGGTCCAATTCCTTTACATGTATGTGATTCCTCGACTTCCTATGTTATTTAACAACAGATCAATTACACTCTGCTTTTAAGCAACCTCTAGACGAAAAGAAATGAATACTTTGAGAAAGAGACACATGTGTGGCTTTTCTTGCCTCTATTCCTTGTAAACATCTGACTGTCTTGCAAGCACAGGACCTGGGTTCGATCCCCGGTAACCACATAACAATACTGGGCATGGAGACTCACCCCAGCAGCAATCAGTACCACATACCACACTGCCAGGTGTGGCTCACGCCTGTAATCTCAGCACTCGGGAGGCAGAGGCAGGAGGATTGCTGTGATGTGAGTTCAAGGCTGAGCTCAGGGCCAGCCTGAATTACAAAGAGAGATCCTGTCTCACAAAACCTAAAAAAAAAAAAAAAGAAGAAAGAAAATAGAAAATAATACATGAAAATGTATTTTGTGGTGACTCCAATTAAAAACACAGCAATGAAAGCAAGACACATAACAACAGGTAGTCAAAGGGCCAGGACCTCCTAAAAGTTGGTGTCCCACCAGGTACCAGAATGGCTGTTCTATCCTAGAGCATTGTGGGGAGGCCTGCTTTGCCTGTGGAGAGAGAGGATGACTCTTTCTCTTTTTTATTAGTACAGGGCCATAGTACATTTATCAGGGCAAGTTGGTATGTACATTCTAATTTATTATTTTTCCCTTTCTTCTGATCCTTCCCTGCTCCCTTCAACTCTTTCTCTCCTTTCCATTTGCAAAAGTTCTATTTCCATTTTTTAAATTTCTTCTCTTTTGGAACCCTCTATACCTTCTTTCCATCCCACTCCTTCTATCTCTTCTTCCCTTTCTCATTTGAAAAAAAGGTCTGCCTACCTCCTACTATCTTATCTTTCTTTTATTTTTTTCTTTGTGTTTTAGATTTTTCATTTACATAAATCATGCAACACTAAAACTTGTCTGTGTGATTTATTTCACATAGACTGTTGGTGGGCACACAGGCTGTTTCAAGATTTAGCTATTATAAATTATGCAGCTATAAACATAGGCATTACGTATCACTGTAATGCAATGACTTTAACACTTTCAAGAGGATAACCAGTAGGGGACTAGCCAGGACAAATGGAAGCTTTGTTTCAGTTTTTTTAAGGAATCTCAATATAGATCTTCAGTATTGAGTGTGGTGAGTGTGGTGTGACTGCAGAAGGAAAATAAAGTAGTCCAGTCACTACGGGGATCAGTGCAGAGATTCCTTACATTATCTGCTATTATATTATACCATGACAAAAATATCCTTCCAAAACTTTATACTATTTCTTTCTTAATTTAGGACTTTCATATTCATGTTTCCCAATAACATTCTACTCATCTTCCAAACACCAACATAAATGCCTTACACTTTCTTTAATTTTTCTAGATCAGCATTACCTTTTTCTTCTTTTGCTTCCAATATTCTTTGTCTCTTTGTGTCCAAACAATATTTTATGGAGTTTGCCTTCCTTGTCAAACTTGATATGATTCCTTCTTATCAAGAAACAATATATATCACTTTTGCCCTTCATAAGGTTAAGTAAGAACTTCACAGTTATCTATTGTACTAATATATTGTGTATATTATGGACAAAAAATTAGTAATTATGACTAAGGTAATTTGTTCTCTCTTCCATATGGCAAATTTATCTTTGAAGTTAATCTTACACCTCAGTGGTACAATACCACTACCACTTGCCTTGCTGAGTTACAGAAAATACTCAGTTAGTATTTATCATATAATAGATATTTAATTATAATAGCTATCTTATATATTTTTTATTCATGAACTTTTGATGTCGCTTTTTATAGTGACAAGAAAATATTGAGGTGAGTAAAGTTGGCTGATTAATCTTAGTGTTTGCAGTAGTATGTCTACAGCTATTTATAGACTACATATAAATATGTATAGACTGCATGGTAAGCAGTGTAAGTACTCAAAACCATTTTGACATTAACGAAGAATGAAAACAAAGTTTGAGTATAAAGTTGACCCTGACATTTAGAAACTCAAAGGGTAATGTGTTCTCAAATAATGAAACTGTACTTGAGCACTACCTCCAGTGTGTTGCTCCCAGCCTTTGAACACATGTCACATGCCAGACCTTCTCATTCTCATTGCCTTGCTCCTAAAGGGTTGTTCTGTAATTAACCTCATAAAGCTCTCACTCTTTAGTTTTACTTCTCTTGTATTCTTTCTAATATTATCACTGAGCCAACTCAGGATCTTGGCTTGATTCACCCTTTAGGTTCTGATTTCTCAGGTTCATTACACATTGATGATATATTATAATAATCAATATTATCTATTTATATTTAGCATAAAATTAAGTATTCTATTAAATAAAATTCATGTGTTTTTTTCTCTTTGGCTTCTGTTGCTGCTTGCCTAAGAGAGATTTGAAGTTTTTAAAACCCTTATTAAAAACAAGTATTTAGAATTTAAATAAATTAAACTTGGTCATAAAGATTTAAAGAATGCTTTCGAAAATTTGATATGTGGAAAGATCTTGGGCTTTGGGATGAGAGGAAATTTGAATTCCAAATTCTCCACTTGATATTTATTTTGTGTAAGTCTGGCCTTTTACAAAGCTATCTTTCTTTTCTATCTGCTAAGTTCAGATAACAACAATTATACTTCCACCTAATAATTGCAGTACTATATCAAAAAATCTAAATAACCCATGTAAAACCCAGAATGAAATGCCTACTATTTAGTGAGCTCTGGAGAGGATTGTGGGTCCTTGCTCTGATAGAAGTTAAAGTTGATGGCAAAGGAACAGACACACATGAAGTTGAAGAAGAAGCTGTATAGAACTGAACTTAAGTGAACACCTTCAACCACAGAAAGGTTTAGGGGCTGACTTTTACAATAAGGAATTCACATGTACCAGGAAGAAAAGGCCAGAAAGTACTTGTGGACAGAACTTTAGATCTCAGAGCACCTTAAAGAACAGATTTCACCTTAACTCTGAAATATAGATAAACTGGATAGTTGGAAATATCAGATGGGTACTGGAAAAAATAGCGTGAGTTGCCACATTACAAGAATTGGATTTTTAAAAATATATACAAAGAATAAAATGATCCATTGAGTAAAACTTATTATTTGCCTTGGGGACTAAAATAAGAAAATTGGAGGTAAGAGTTGCATCTATTTAGGGAGATTTTGAAATATGCAATGTTTCTTTCACTTTATTCGTGAGAGATGTGGAGTCCCTTTAAGGCAGTGACCTGATGGAGCATTGTTTCAGTATGATTTTCTGAGCCACTGAATATGCAGCGTGGTGTTAGTCCTAGAAAGGAATGTAGAAAAATGGATTCTAAAAAACAGAGAAAGTGATACTAGTTCAGAAAATGGAGTCTTGAGGTAATGCCACATGTGAGTAGAAGATAAATGGTGATACTGAGAGCCATTGCTAAGAAAGCAGACAAAAAGGATAGAGGTATGTTTCAAGAAGGAATTAAGAAGAGATTACAATCACGCATGATCTAGATGACCATTTGTGCATCAAATTCAAAACGTTCATCACACTCAAGAAATTTGAAATTTTTTTGTGAAATCATCATCAAAATCTGAATAATGAATGGGGTATATCAAAAGTGTACCTCATTTATGCTTACTTATATTAGAACATGTTTGTAGTATGTAGTGGTTACATTTATGAAGAGGAGTTGATATATATACACAACAGATCTTAATTTGTTTCTTGTCCCCCTCTCTTCCTATCTTTTTGTGCTCCTTCCAACTCTTGTTCCCCTTCCATTTCCAAAGGCTTTATTTCCATTTTTCAATTATCTTTTTATCCATTTTCTCTTTTTTTCTACCTTCCCTTCATTTATATTTCTTCTCATTTGAAAAAGCCCTCCTTACTTCCAATTTTATAGCTTTTATTTTGCTTTTTATTTTCATTTTTTGGTTCTCATATAAGAAAAAAAAATCACTTAAGCCTGTGTCTAATTTTTTCACTTAACATAATTTTGATGTGTATCCATTAACATAAAAAATATCTTAGGCTTATCCTTCTTTATGGCAGAATAGTATTCCTTTGTGAATAAATACTACCTTTATTTTATCCATTCATCTGGTGATGGGAATATGGGCTGCTTCCAAGATTTAGCTACGATAAGTTATGCTGCTATAAATCTGGATATACATATATCTGTACTATTATGCCTTTAAGATGCTGAATAGATAAATAACTGAGTGGAGTAGAATTTCTATTTTTAGTTTTTTGAGGAATTGTTATACTGTTCTTCTTAGTAGTTGTACTAGTTTTTGTTCATTTTAGCAGTGTAGCAAAATGCCTCCCTCCCAGCCTCATCAGCATTTGTTATTCTTTGATTTCTTGATGATAGCCATTCTTTCTGGAATAAATTTGTATCTCAGTGTTGTTATAATTTGCTTTTCTCTAAACTCTAGTGACATTAAGCATTTGTTTTATGTTCTTATTGGCCACATGTATTTCTTCTGACAGGAGTCTCTTAATTTCACTTTTTTTAAAATTTATTCTGGAATATATATTTTTTAATTCTTTATTATTCAAGAATGTTAGTCTTTTGAAGAATAATAATCAGAAAATTTTCCTGTTTGACAGGTATCATTTCACCTTTCTTTAAAGGTAGCCTTTGTGCTTCCAGTTTATTAGAAGAGTCAAACCAAATAGCATGATCAGTCTGCTTTACAGGGATATAACAGATATATGGACTCAAAATAGGAAGGTACGAATACATTGCACTCTATTTTAATTTTATCTATTTTTACATGTGAAGTCAGAATCAGAAGATATTATATAAAAGATCCTTGTCTTCTCTAAATATGCACGGAGCTTTTGTGGCAAGATAGGGCTCAGCTCATCAGGTCAGTTTTCTTGTGATTTGAGCATTCTTCCTGTGGTTGGCCTGTACTCAACTAACCCCACTTTTTCCCTTTCATTAATAGTAGTTTATTGGGCAACTTCTTCAACATTAACACCAGGCTCCTATTCAAGTAGCCCATTCCATCTGTCAGAGGAAAAAAAAAATGAGCTACAAGGATAAGAAAAAGGTTGAACTAAATTTAAAATATTCTAAGTAGAAAAACATACATGAGATTATGTTTTCTAGCATAACCATTACAAAAAGTACTACACTAAGAGATCAGAAAGATCATTTAGTTGATTCAGAGACCTTTGGCTAAAGGAGGATTCTTAGCTCTGAGTGGATAGGAAAATTTTATGAGAGCTCTTACAAAAATACCAACTCTAGACCTCCATCCTTAGAGATTCTGACTCAGTGTTTTCTCGAGGAAGGGAGGATCCTCCAGCATCAGTGTATTTTTCATTCTCCCCAGGTGATCATAATGTGTGACCAGGATTGAGATACACCCTTCTCTACCCCTCTCTGAATGCTTCTTTGGGTAACTGGATGAATCTTTTAAAACACCAATGGGCAGTTTCTGTCCCTGAAAAATTCTCATATAAGTGGTCTTGAGTTCATTGTGTGCACTCATTTGCTCAAGAGGCCTCCAGAAAATTCTTTTAAAAAGCAACAACAACAGCTTGAGAATCAATAAACTCAGTAAAACCTTCTTAACATAAAACCCTCAGAAAGACTGCACGCAGGAATCAATAGACTCCATCTCCAGGGTCTCTAGCTCAGTGGGAGTGAGTGAACAAGAGAGTTCACAGCTATGAAGTGACTTTTTAGGCTACTGCTGCCATTCTAAAGCTTATACTTAAAGAACCCCAAAAGTAAAATTCTTTGATATGAAAAGTATCTCCAGATAAATACTATTTGTAAATATCTTCAGAAATTTTTTTATCTTAATACCATCAACTTCTTTCCTTAACAGTGTTGTAACATATTCATGTCTCTTATCTGAAGCTGAGATAATCAGTAAATACTTAATAACCCTTTTAGTTATGAATTGATTCCTCTATTTTGTACTCCGCTCAGTCCAAAGAAGTGATTTTTTTTTTCAATTTCAGTTCAGAAGAAATATAAGCAAATAATTGCTGCTGATTCATAATTCGATTTTCTTCTACTAAGAGTTAAGGCCCACTGATCCACAGTGAATGTTTTAAAATATAAAAACACAGAAGAATAGGAGACACTGATAAGATATTTTTGTAGAAAATATATAAAACTAAAGCTGAGGTCACAGCGACCTACAATGTTAAAGGAATACCAGCTAAGCACAAAAGAAAACAAATTGTCACAATTTATTCTTCTAGGGGTTGTAAATGATAAAGATATTCTGGCACAGTATTAATAAAACATTAAAATAACTAAGAGGAAACTTATAACATTAACTAAGGAGACTGATAATTAAATATGTACCATATGTATTTTAAATGTAGCCTGAACAATGTCTTTTCTCTTTTGATTCTGGCTCATTTAAATTATAGAAATAATACTTCCTCCAGGTTCAGCCTTTTCTTGTCTATCATTTTCAACAGATATAGAGTCAGTTTTTTAAAAACATACACCTACAAAATTTTTCCCAGAAGGCAAATTGTGATTGCTGGATGAGGACCCTTGATTTACTAAAAATTTGAACTCAAGCAAAAAGAAGAAGAAACTGGAAAAATATGCTAAGTAATCAGCTCTAGATTTAAATTGGAAAAGAAAGTTCATTCAGAAACCAAAATACTGTCATTGAATCCATTGAAGGTTCATTTTTGAAAAAGAATAATGTGATTGACAAGTTTTACATTAATGCATGTTTACTAGGAGGGTGAAATTTGAAAGTGGCATTGTGCTACGTCAGCCCTTTACCCAAAACTTTGGTATATTTTTCTGTAAATCAAGGTAAGATTACTAAATAAAGGTGCATTTAACCCTAAATATTCTCTTCCATCATTATGGTTAATGAATCATGACAATCTTCCATTGAATTATTTAGAATGTGATATGAGAGAAATTTATGAAAAATTGAGAATAATAATATGCTAGCATATGGAAATGTAAGTTAAAATTTGTAAAACATATGTAATAGATAAATATATTAATAGTTTTGGTAACTTAAAATTACTCAAAACACTGATATTTTCAGAGAGATTATATTATTGTTTAAATAGGCACAATAGCAGATAAAATACATCAATCCACTCATTTAACAGATGGATAAGTTTAGTCAAGGAGAAGACAAACATCTGTTAAAAGATATTTAGTATTGTATTTTATTAGCAATTGGATTAAAATTTAAATTTCTATCTTTTCAATCTTAGTTTTAGTAATCTCATTCTAAGGACAAGTGTGAGCATATAGAAAAACAGAACTTAAACTGTAAGCACTATTCTGCATTTTATATTTCTTCCAACAATTAGGAAAAACCACATGGCCATAAATGGCTTGTATATAAAGCATTTTCTAAATGCCAAATTGTGCAGCCACTTTAGAAAAGAGTCTGGCAGTTCCAGTTCTTTAAAAAGTTAAATATAACATCATCGTGAGACTTAGTAGTTCCACTCTTAGTTATATATCCGAGAAATGAAAATATATATCTACACAAAAATCTTCTGCATGAATACTCATAGCATCACCATGTATAAGCCCCAAAAGAAAAACATCTAAATGTCCATCAGTATTAAATGTATAAATAAAACATTCATATCATAACAAAATAATTGATTTAGCGATTAAAAGAAATGAAGTAGTGATACATTCAGTGGTGTGAATGAACCTTTGAAACATTATGTGATTTAGAAAACAGTAACAAAAGACACATACTTGATGGCACAATTTGTATACAATGTGAAAATTTACACCAGATCCATGGCTACCTACTACTGGAGGATAAACAGATGTTGGGGATGGTGGCAAAGGGATGTACAGTGTCTTCATGATCATAAAAGGGTTTTAAAATGTATCATAGTGAGATTTGCAAACTTTCAATATTTAATATGCTAAAAATCAAGTTGTATATTTTACATAGGTGAATTGCATCTTAATATAGGTGAATTATATCTCAATACAGGTGCTAAAAACAAACAACCATAGTTTAAAATCAGCCTTTTTCTTAAGTTTCCAAATTTGTTGTTTGTTGATTGTTTTGCTGTGAGACTCACCAGTGACTAGAGCTTGCCATGAGAGTTCTGGCTGTGTCCTCTCACCCTGTCTCCCACAATAGTGTACAGTTTGAAATGTTGGTATATGTACATAATCTGTAATTATTCAAATTATGATTAGCATCTTTGTCTTCTTAAACATTATTTCATTGTGTTAGGAAACAATTTCTTAGTCAAAGTATCATAACACCAAATAACATCATCACTAAAAGCTGTAGGAATAAAATTATTTATCTTGAAAAACTAAGTGAGAAATTTGAATGTGAGATTAGATTTAACAAATTTCTTTTGGTTTACTAAAATTATGATGAGCTAAATTTCTGAATTTTCATCATGTACCATGCTATTCATGGATAAATTTCTTATTTTTAGAATGATTTCTTGTTCCCAGAGTAATTTCAACTTCATGCTGTTGTTTTATAATTGATATTTTAGATTTAAACAAGTTCATGTACCAGAAAGTTAAAACTATACTGACATTTCTCTATTTCTCATGATTTCTTTCTTTGAATATGATATTCATCAAGACAGGTCTTATATAGGCTTATAAAAATTCTATATACATATATAGAATTATATATATTCTAATATATATATATATATATGCTAGCCATGAACTACTGGTGATCCTCCTGCCTCAGTCTCCCAAGTGCTGGAATTATAAAGTTATGCTGTGCTTAGTTTTAAAAGTTTAAATATTCTCAATGATTGAAGCTATATGTTTTCCAATCACAAAAAAATTAAAGTACAAATTTAAATGGAAAGTTATCTGGAATGTTCTCATACACTTGAGGCTCAATAACACCAGGTAACAAAAAGTCTTGAGTCTAGAAAGAAATCAAAGTGAATAACAAGCATGAGTTGAACATGCATGAAAATAAAGTCAGAATTTAAGAGATATCATTAAAATATCCTTTGTTAATTTTGCCTAAATTTCTAGAAGAAATTTCTAGAATAAAATATGTTTTTAATTTGAATCTTTATTGGTACATTATATATAAACATCGTGATCACACTCAACATTGAGAATTTGTACCAGTATATGACATGACTTAATTCTCATGTTTTCCATTTCCCCTGCCCAACCTACAACCCCTCACCACCTATATACTTAAGATTTGTTTCCTTTTATTTTTTACTATCACATTTATGTCCCCTCGTATGTAACCCCTACACCCCACTACTTTTTGAATTATTTTTTATTTCACAATGTCTACCATATATTTTAGAACTTATTTACATCTTCAGTTTCTCATGCCAGAGAAAAGATATGATATTTACACATCTGTGACCTATTTATTTCACTTATGAATGTGCCCTCAAGGTACATCCATTTGAGTATAAATGACTCAAATTTACCATTCTTTATGGCAGAGTTATACTCTGTTTTATAAAATAATCACATCTTCTTTATCCAATCTAGAGTTGATGGGCATTTGGATTGTTTCCAAGATTTAGCTGTCACAAACTGAGTTACTATAAACTTGGGTGCACATATGTTACTATGATATAAATATTAATTCTTGCATGCATATAATTGGCAGGTGAATAGTAGGGTCAAGTGGTACTTCTAGTCCTAGTTTTTTGAGGAATCTCCACACTAATCTCCATAGTGGTTGCAGAAGTCTACATTCCCAACAACAGTGGAGAAGGGTTCTTTTCTTCCCATGACCTTGACAGAATTTGTTGTTGGCCCTTTTCAAGATAGCAACCATTCTTTGTGGAGTGAGATGCAATCTCAGTGTTGTTTTCATCTGCATTTCTCAAATGACCTGTGATGTTGAGCATATCTTCATATGCTTTTTGGCTGCTTTTATTTTTTCTTCTGAAAAGTGTCTATTCTTTCCACATGCTCATTTTTGAATTGGGTTTTTAAATTTCAGGGGGGCTGATTTTTTCAAGCTCTTTATATATTCTAGATAGTAGTCCTTTGTCTGAGAAACCCCTAGTAAAGATTATTTTCCATATTGTTGGTTGTCTTTTTGTTCTGCCCAGGATGTCCTTTGCATTGCAGAAGATGTTTAATAAGATGAGATCCAATTTGTTGATTTTTTTTCCTAGTTCTCATTCTGTAGAGATTTTGTTCATAAACTCTTTCCCTAAGCCAATGTATTATTTTCTCTAGATCTGTGAAATATGGTGTTGAGATTTCAATCAGAATTGTGTTGAATCTAAAGAGCAGTTGTAGGAGTATAGCTATTTTGATTATATTGGTTACTCCTACCCAGAAACAAGGGAAGTCTCTTCATTTTCTGTTATCTTTTTCTATCTCCTTTTTCAGAGTGGAAATGTAGAATAAAATATTTAACAGGGTGGGTAACAAAAAATTCTAGGCACACAAAGCATAAACCTTAAAAGAAAAAAAATGATGGGATTTCATAAAATTAAAATCTTTAAAAATTTAAGTTAAATTTATTTTAACTGATATATAAAATTATAAAAATTGTCCATATTCATGGGATAATATGATGCTTTGATGAAACCTAAAATCTCTCAAGATGTATATAGATAAACAAGTTTTGGTACATGCTTCCAGTTAAGTACTGCTCAGGAACAAATTTCTCATAGTCAACATAAGTGAATGTCAAAAACATGCCTAGAAAAAATCTTACATAAACAAGATTATACCATATGAGTCCATTACTGGATGTTCTACAAAAGAGAAAATTATTTATACTGATGAATAATAATTGCCTAGGGCCAGGAAGGGGAATGTAAAGTTAAGCTTCTAGGAAATTCTGGCCTTGCTGGTGATTATTTCGGTATATATGTTTGTCAAACCTCATTAAATTAGACATTTAAAATTGTAATAGTGTGCAAATATTTCTTATACAATGCAAAAAAATCAATATCTTAAAATCTTTTTAAAAACTTTATCTGTACCTATCTGTGCCCTATGTATTTCACTTATGAGGATATCCTCAAGGTATGTCCATTTAAGTAGAAATGATTCAAACTTATCATTTTTTATGGCAGAATAGTACTCCATTCTGTAGAAGAAGTAGGGTGGGTAGGGCTATGGGAAAAAATGAGAATTAAGTTGTGTCTTATACTGATACAAATCCCCATTATGGAGTGCAATCATGATGTGTATATTTAATGTACCAATAAAGATTATTAAAAAAACACTTTATCTGCAGATTTTCTCCATTGTGTTTCATCTGGCCTTGTTATTTCTTTACTTTTTAAAAATTTGGATGCTTTAGAGAGATTAAGTGGATATCTAACTTATTTCTGATCTTTGGGCCTGATCATTTTAAAATTAAAAATCTCTTTTACATGTTTTTTTTAATGTTTTATTGCTAGAAAATTATGTGGGCTGAAGAGCCCAGCAGAGATATTGTTTTTCCAGCCTACAGCCTCACTGTGAGCCATCTGCAGTATGAATTTGACTTCTTTGAAGCACAAGGGGCAGTGTTTCTTCTAGCAACTGCTAAACGTTCCATAGGCAACTGCTGACTTCTCTGTGCTCCCTGGTCTTAAGGACATCTTAGCAAAGTTAACTTAGAGACTTCCAACTTTTACAGGCAGTCTGATTAAGCAAGTTGTTGAAATGGTACAGGTGATGATTTTATATACATTAATTAAAAAACAAAAGGAATACTCAGACATAAGGCCATGTTGCCCTCACTACTTAGTAAATTTAATTAAACTAGCCTATTCCTAAGAGAAGTTGTGTGCTTCAGTTTGAATAGGCATTGCAGATAAGGTTTACAAAACTGTGTTTGGATAGGTGTTCAATTAGATTTTCCAATTTAGACTGTGCCAAACTGACATGTATTTGTGAATGATTCAGTGCATTTTGACTTTGTAATTTTCAAGGTTATGTTTTGAAATACTATAAAAGCTAAAACAGCAAACAGTGAATGAGTTGAAATCTCAAGGAAAACAAACCTTTCCTAAATCAAAAAAAAAATTCTGATATGATATATTCAAATAGAAATATTCATAAGTTTCTTCATCTATCATTTATTGATAACTTTTATTATCATCGTTCATTAACATATGAATTCGTATTTGATTTGTTATTTATTATTTTGTCCCTCATTTGTTTATTTATTGCATGTGAAGTGCCCAGGCCTTTAGTATACAAAGACAACCATAACAGATCTATTTTCGGAATTTCTTCGGTTTGTACTTCATTTCAAACCCTCAAATCTTTTGTGGGAATAATATCTCATTATTTTTATATTCTATATGAACCTGAAAGGAATTAAGATTTCAACTTAAATGCCATCAGTTAAATAACCCAAATTCCTGTCCTTACCACTGCGCCTCCCAAAACATATTATACAGACAAAGGAAAAAAAAAAATACTACCAAATTATCGGGACAGAATAACAAGCTACAAAAAGCTACAATTTGGAAAGTAAGTTTCTAGTTCTATCCCTGATATTTCAGACTTGGAATCTTTGGTAGAAACTTGATCTATGGGAAATTTATATACAAATCTTGTATAAATTGTGGAGTATGTTAAATTATTTTATGTTTCCTTCTTTTGCATTTCTGAATATTTCTAACCTTTTCATTTGGCCTTGAAAATTATAACAGTTGAATTTAGAATTCAGTTTTCAAAGACTTTGTAATTGTTATTATTGTTTATTCTTTGTGGTCTTTCCTTTCTAACTAGCTCACCAGTGAGGCTCCAAAATAAAAAATAAAAAATAAAAAAGAGGGAGAGAGGTATTAGGTACTTAATTTTGAGAGAAATTAGACCTAGAACTGTCAAATGATTCCAAATAGCCTCAAACAAATTTTCAGGCTGGTGATTTAAAATTCTTGTTTCTTACTTTTCTTTTTGGCATTGGTCCTCAAACATGACACTATAATGATGTTCTCAATTTGGTGATTTTTAAATACTTTAGTCTTAATTAATGAATAAAAGAAGAGCTCTTTTTTTAGCTCAAAAGCTTGCCAAGTGTGAGAAAACTATATCTCAGCTGTATGTCCTGTTACACAGTGTTCTTGGAACTTCTCATATGTCACTTTGGTCTGTTCATGTGTGATCTGATAACTAACAGCAATTAGCTAATGAAATATTTATATATGCTGACACACAGTCAGTCCATATGTGCAAAATATTGCAAGTCCCCGGGTAGCATTTAGCTTCACCCACTCTTGTGTTAGTTTCTTGGAATGAACATTATGGTGCTTTACAAAATGTGCCCCAAAGGCATGACATTTCTTTCCTTTGTGTGTTTATGGTGGAGTTCACATGAGCCTGGGTATACTGACCGGTTTGTTCTTTAACAGCGCTCAACAGCCCCATTCCTCTGTGTTACTCATGTGAGTCACTTCTCAGTCACATTGTGCCACACAGAGCGGTGGACATCAACATGGGCAGCCACTGCTTCTTTATTTATAAAAATTCCAATTACTGTCCCAGTGCAGTGCACACTGAGAATCCCAAAAAGGAAATTTAAACTTTCAACAAATGTAATCAACACATGAACAATAAGAAGAACATTTTGAATTCTTAAAACTTTTTCCTAGAAACTGAAAGTTCATAAATGACAATTCAACATCTCAAATTCACTCCTGAATTAAATCAAGAAACATCCTGTGGTTAGCAGAATGTGAGACAAGTGCCCTCACCAGAATACTGGCATCTGGAGGCCTCCTCTCCTTTTCTAAGTCTGAGCATCTTACACTGAGGAAATCAAAGTGAAAATAAATGAGCCTGCAAGCTTAGAGGTTGTAGAACCTAATCTCCCCCTCCCCCAATTTCAAGTTTTCTCAGGGAGATCATCACACAGGAGAGCATGGGAGAGAAAAGTAGACAGGACAGGGAAGAGGGAGAGGTAAAGAAACAGCTGAGATAAATAACATAACCTTAGACTGAGTTTTGTAACTTATGCAAAGAAACTAATGATCAACCAATCCAAATTACCCAGCTATGGGGACGAAAACAAAGGACTTGGTTATTAGACTAGATACATAGGAATGCTTCTAATAAAACACAGCTAATGTCTAGTTTCTGGGTTTATGGATGCTATTAATTTATAGTCTCTGTGTTTTGTAATATGAACCTTGTTCATAATGCAAAGTCTCTTGAAATGTGCAGCTCTACAACTCTTAAGAACAACCTTGAAAAAGAAGGTTCTTTAAATTACAATAACAGCCTCACTGTGTCACTACAGTTTGAAGCGGGGGGGGGGGATACATTATATCTTGTCTTTCTGTATTGCAACGGATTTGGTGTGGGGCCCCTGCTGTCTCAGACTGTTGTCTTCAAGTGCTGGCCGTGAACTAGGTTCAGAGATGATTTGGACACTCAACATTCTCAAGGACAAAAATTTATCCTGATGTGGTGGAGAAGCAAGCTAGGAAGTAAAAACTGTTTTATAATATTACTTCACTGCCACCAAGACAAACTCAGAGATGTGGGAGGAGGTCCCAGTACCTCTCAGTTCCTAGCTGTATACAATATGAATTAATGGCATAAACATCTACAAAGGCATAAAAATAGTCAGCGCTATTTAAACACAGTTTTAAACAAATAAAAATGCTAACTTGGCCACTCTCTGCCAAATTTCTTATCATGGTCTGTCAACCCCATTGTTTTCATCTTTGTGACAGATTGGATTTAACTGAAAAGTTGCTAGCATAGAGCTGTAGCTGAAAGCTGGTATGATGAAACAAAATTGGCCTAGTGACTGTCCTTCAATCTATTTTAACTTAGCCTCTCTAACCTGGGCATCAGTATTTTGGAAACTAAAATGATTTATTTGCCAAAGTGATCAAGAATATCTAACAAGGAGGACAACGGCCTTCTACTTAAAAAGTTAAATTGTAGATCCCATTACTCTCCCTGCTTCCTCTATCTGGTTTCTGACAGACTTTATGTGCCTTACTTATAATACAAAATTTTTGAGTTTTTCTTTTTTTAGTTTCAAAAAAGTTCTTAATTGATTTTATTTTTATTCTCAAATTGGGCAACATTTACATTCCATAGATTATGTTCTTTATAGGACGGTATTTAAAAAACTGCCTGCAACCTATTGGACATTTTCACAGTGATGCAAATTGAGCAGATTGGAATAAATAACATGTGGGAGAGATGGGGAATGGAAAGTGAATAAGGCAAAAGTCAGAAATTCAAGGAGTTAGTGTCTCTAATTGTTCCAATTGGGAACTTCCATCGCCATACTTCATTAACTTATTTTCTCCACATTTGAATGTATATCACCATGAGTGACTAGGAGGAGCTTTATTACAAAATGCGACTAAGTATTTTCATCTGATAGTCACAAATTATGTGAAGTTTTCTGCTCAGCCCCACACTGTATTGTTTTTTGAACCTCCTCAAAATGACTAAAAAATGGTTGCTATTTCAAATATAATAATTTGCCCATGTCTCAGTAAATATTGGCAAGTAGTTATTATGATTGCAGTCTTCACAAGCCCAACACCCTGCTACTACATGAATGGGTGTCACCACAGGCGTCCCTGGAAGCACGATGGAGGTGCAGACTAGCAGTCTGCCCCAGAATTAGAGAATTATAATTTGCAATTCAACAAGGTCCTCAATGAGTCATATGCTGTTAAACTCCAGAGTGACCACTGTGTTGGACATCTGTATGAATATGATTTAAAAATCCCTTAAGTTTAGCATATTTCTCCTTTTGTTATTCTATTTTTTTAAAGGTTTTTTTGAGACAGGGTCTCATTTTGTGGTTCAGGCTGGCCCTGAGCTCAGCCTCAAACTCACATCACAGCAATCCTCCTGCCTCTGCCTCCTGAGTGCTGGGATTACAGGCGTGAGCCACCACGCCCGGCACTGTGGTATGTGCTACTGATTGTTGCTGGGCGTGAGTCTCCACACCCAGTATGGTATGTGGTTACTGGGGATCGAAACCAGGTCCTTGTGCTTGCAAGACAGGCGCTGGAACCACTGAGCTAACTCCCAGCCCTCTAATTTTTAAATTATGTAATTAAGGCTTCAGAACAGATGATTGCATTTAGGATAATGATTTTTAATAAAGAACAACAACAACAAAATCCCAGGTCTGAGGAGAGCAGAATGTGTTTTGACACTGGTGTTCCTACAGATGCTACTGTATTTGGAGAGAGGAAGCAACACCTAGCAAGGGAGACAGAAGACCGAATGGAATGATGACAAACTCCATTGCACCAAGTGCAGAGGACATGTTAAGGAGCTGTTGAGCTGACACACATTAGCATCAGCTCTTTAAGCATAATTATTGGTCAAGGGCAGATTGTTGTAAAACAGCTAATAAACAGGAAACATTAACTTCAGTCACACAGGGCCTTTGCAAAACCAATATTAGGCCTATGTGCTTTGTACGTGTATTTTTTCCGAAGCCAATTAACCTCTTTCTTGGAAAACAAGAGCTTTGTTATTGTTAAACATGGCAGCTAATCCTTCACAGTAGATAACTTTCATTGAGCAAGAGTGGAACAAGTTGTGTTTACTTCACTGACTGACATTCCTCTACAATTAAAAGAAAGATTAATTGTTTAATTTCTTTAAACCACTGGGGCTAGTGAAGACTAGAAAATCCATAAACTTAAAAACTCCAGCTTTTTTAATTCATCCAAGGAAAAGGAAACTGTGGAAATGAAAATTTTTTTGGTAGTATATATACTTTTATTGTACTATGTAAGGAAGGTTGTGTTTATGGAAGCAACTTTTATGATATTTCTTTTATAAACTTTTAAAGGTTCAGACTGGGACAAGGTATGAGTCTGTAATCTATCAGATCACTTTGGTATTTCAAACTTAGACTTTTGTGGCTGAAATGCAATACATGGAAGATGCCAACAAAGATTAACAAAAATTTGAACAGTGAACACTTCAGTAGATATAAGATGCTGAGGATGTATTTAATAATAACAACTTACACAACTAAAGTGAGTCTGCCTAACATTATAGGAAGATATTTCATGAACAATAGTGCAGATCATTGACATATTCTATTTTCCTGAAAATCAGTTAAATGAGACCTTCAGACCAGGCTGATAAAACATGAGGATGCCAGACCTGTGAGACAGTGCACGTGTGATATGTCTGTGTCTGTGTAGTGTGTGTTCTTGTCATTTTATATTTGTATCTCATCCTCTAACTCTACTCTTGCTTTCTCCAATCTTTTGGAACAACTAACTCTATCATCCTCTTTCTTCTCTCTCACATGTTTTTTCTCCATCTTTCCAAGTTAAAGTCTATTCACAATTATTTCATATCTTAGAGTTGAGGTCTCATTTCTGTATGTTTTTAAAGCATCTATTTTAACTATTGGCCTCTAGATCAGTGCCAGTATATAGAAATAGAGATACAATGTGAGCTACCAATGTACATTTAAGTTGTAAAATTAAATTTTCTAATAGGAAAATTTGAGACAAATTTGAAGAAATTTTGAGACAAATTTGAGAAATTTGAGAAAATTTGAGACAAATAAAATAATATGTTTATTTAACCCAGTATATCTGCATTACTATGATTTCACTGCATGGCTAAGAAGAGAATATTATTGAAATATTGTCTATGTTTGTGTGGAACTTGATGTCATGCATATGCTTCACACATTAAAGGGCATCTCAATTCAGAGTGGCCACATTTCAAATGTTCGAATGGCCACATGTGGCTAGAGGTTATCATTTCATTAATGACCAACTTTCTATCTATACAAAGAACTTAATTTTTTGTCCTAAATGCTAGTAATAAATGAAGATAGTATATATTTTAGACCAAGCTTTTTTTATCAATGACAATAAGCAACATAGCACTTATTACTTGTTGAATGCTTCCAATTTGAAAAATAGTGCTTTGATAGGAACTTCAAATTTTTCTCTTGTTGAACAGTTTTATTCTTGTAGAAATCAGTACATACTTTTCTCAGTCATTCATGTTTGGTCATTCATATTTGGACCTAGGAGAGAGAACAACGACTTACTTTTCTAAAAAACCTCCTGCTCAGAAAACTTTTCATTTATATTCCCCCAGAAAACTCAAAGGGCATAGATAATTCATGCTGGGAAAAGTGCAGCTTTTATCATTTATGTTGGTATTTTCCATTATGGTGTTTTAAAAATTACAGCTTTGACTGTTGTTAGAGCATTATGGTGTCCCTAAAATATTTGTGATGCCTGTGCCTAATCTTTCTTTTTAATCTCTTCTCTTAATAGAGATATGCACAGCAAATGTTATTAATTAGAAAGCCCGTGGGATCTACTCTCTTTCAAGTATTTTTTAAAAGCTCCTATGCTTGTTCTGCCATTTCTGGCTACCTTTATCAAAGGAAAAGAACATAATTCTCAGTGTCAATTTTGTGATCTAGATTATTGAGAAGTCTCTGAAATGCATTAAGCAAAGTCAGCTACACCATATTTTAGGACACACATTAGAAAATCTATAAAGAAAGATAAAAAATCCCCAATTTAACAAGATCTGTGATATGAAAAATAATTTATAAATAGATCCATTAGAAGAGGTTTCTCCATGTCTTAAAATGATCTTTCTTTTCAGTTAGAGGATTTCAAGTCAAAGGCTCTCATTCTTCCAAGTATTTAAGCATTTGCTTATAAATCAATAACTGCTTGTCAGTGAAACCAGAGGGAAAAGAAGTGAAAGCTACCGTGTCATGAGTTGTTGCCAAACTAAGATTAATCAAAAATGAAGATAAACTATCTTGAATTGTACTGTAAGTCAAAAGGAAATTAAGATTCACGACTTAAACGTTCAGCTGCGCTTATTTTTACCTTAAAATATGCCAAATCAAATTATGAAATGAAACTTTAAAATTGTCCACAATCATCATTTGCTTTCTTAAAACTGATTCCTGGGAACCCCTCCTCCCTCATGTTCTACTGTGACATAAACAAACTCAGGCACATTTTTAGTTTCATTCCTGACAGCTTCATATTGCTCCTGCGAGATGGGAGCCATTGATTAATGTTTGCCTGAGGAGGGTAACTGTACTTTGCTAGAGCTGTTGGAAAGCCAGTTTTTACTAAAAACAGCTGTGAAGCCAGACTGACTTTTAACCTCCCCTGTTGAATACAGGAACTCTTGGCACAATTACAGTGCAAGTAGCACAGAATCTATGGGGTTACCATTATAGAAACAGACCTGGCCAGCAGGAAGTGTTTACATCCTGCATGAAAAACCCTGACGTTTGACATGAAACCGGAGCTGCTCACCATGGCTTCAAAAAACAAAAGTCTCCATCTTTGAACTTGCCTCACAGCCAAAACAAACAAATATCCCCATTTTCTTTCCATTAAATGTCTCAACCTCATCTATCTGTTACATTGAACTTTTTCCATATTCTGTATATAAAAGAAATAAGTAACCCTGCAGTGCTTTGCCTGGAATGAGATACAAAGCACTTCCACCACCTAGTAAACAACACAACAAAGGACCCTGGCTAGTCCTTGGAACTCCTCAGACATCTCTGAGGTACAGACTATATTCTAATTTTAAGAAAGTAGGCCTCATCTCACAAAAGCAAGAGAGCTGGATTTCACTGTAACTTACTGAATTTGAAGTTTAGAAATCAGGAGATATTACTGATAAGCTTGTTTTTAACAGCTGTGAAGAGGAGATGAAAAATGTTTTTAAAACCTACATTGAAAGGTTAAACTATCTGAACCCAAGGATCTAGAACAAAAAAGTTATAGTCTTTTTCAACCTTCAACAGCCCTTGGCAAAGATACAGCACTGGGAACCACCTGGCCATTCAATTTCCTGCCAATAACTGGACAAAAGAGAGAGGATAGTTAAGCTTCCGAAAGTGCTGTTAATTAGTTCAATGGAGAATTTACACCTGATGCTCCTGATTATTTTGTCCACCTACCAACCAAAAATTAGACAGGAAAGGTAAAAGAGAGCACCAGCTATTGTCTTTCAATGAGGCCAGTATATGCATTTTTAAAAAAGTAATTCATTTATTTTACTCTTAGGTAAAAAGAGAGGCTCTCAGAGGCCAGACTGTTTTGTTGTGACTACAGTAAGCTACTGTGATTAGATTATATTAATTTTTTCCTTTCTCATGCTAAGATGACCATGCAAATGCACCTACTTCCTAACTGCGAAGGCCAAAAGGAAAGGGTGCAATCATCATCTTCAGTTTTGTTTGGATTTCTTAAGCAGACACAGGGGAGGAAAAGATGAAAAGCTCTTGATGCAATATGCTTGTGGGGAAAAAAGTGGATTTTTGTGCCAGGACTATTCTATTTCGAATTTCTTAGGAAAGCATTTATGTTTGCCAAGTTTTTTAAGATACCTGGAAGTTTCTGTTTGCATAAGGAAAAGAAAATGCTATCTTCTCAGCACATCAGTATACAGAGATAAGAAGTGTCTGGGATACTCTACCAGCAGCATTTCAGTGTAGGGGAAGGAAACTAATGATCAATGAAACTACTAAAATTCATTATTAAAATATTTTTATTAATATGTTTTGTAGTTCATAATGCTTACATTCCTTTTGGGGAAGTGGTACAAGCACATAATGCATCTTAATTCCTGTTTTATACTAATTCCCTATCACTTCCCTTGTTACCACCTACATTCATCTTTTCATAGCATTTACTTTTTTGTACACATTTTCAGTACACAATGTTTACATTACTTTGTAGGTGGTACATGTAAATAAAACATCATTGTTCCTTTTTTTAGGCCCCTTTCCTCTCCTTCTTCTCACTCCTTCTTTGATTCCCTACCCTCAAAAAAAAAAAAAAGATCTAGCTCCCTCCTTCCTATTTTCTGTTTTATAACTTGTTCTTCATTTGTCATTTGGGTTTCTCATATAAAAGAAATGTAATATTAAAAGTCTGTATCCAGTTTATTTCACATAACCTCATGGTCACAGACATCTTCAGGTTCCACTATTCTACTTAACATATTCTGAAGAAAAGCATAATCTTATAAGTAATGTTACTTACAAAAACATTCTTACAACTTTAATCCAATTTTAGGATACACATATACAACTACAGAATTTCCCATAATCCCCTCAAATTCTATTATCCCTAATGCAAATATAATGATCTGAAAATAAATAGGAAATACAATTTTTTAATCTGGGTTTTTGATCAGATTACATTCACAATATTTTTTATAACTAAGATATTTTAAAATATGTGCCAGTTTGTTGTGGGAAGAAGTACCCCAATAGAGTTAATTAATCTACAAACAAGTTCAAGAGGTAGTGTGAACAAAATTATGTTTAATCATCACCAAAATGTAGTCAGCTCTATTTATACCTCTTTATAGTTTCCCAAGATCATCAATTACATCAATTACTTTCATATTCTGATCAATTTCTCATTATGGCTACAGGATTTTTATTCAATAATTTTCAATTTATACTACCCAGGTGTACTCAAAGCATGTTAGCATCCTGCTATAAGAAACTATAGTCGTCGACCTTTTTTTACTAGGTGCTCTCTGTGTTATTAAAGATTAACTGATAGAACTGGATGAAAGTTCCTGGTATTTCTCTTAGGTGACTTCTGATTTTTTTGCAATCCTACAATCCCACCTTAATCTTTTTCCACCAATATTTGAATTTTGCTTGTGTAAACTAATTTCAGAGAAATAACTGAGGGAAGTATAAATATATTGTAAAGGACAATAAGAAGACAACCAAATTGAAGACTGGGATGCTCAAAAGTAGAGTTAAAGCCCACAAACACCAAGCAGAATATGAATGAGAGAAATGACTTAAGATTAATCAGCCAGAGAAAAACCTTCAGAAGAGAGTAGGTAATGGAAGCAAATAAGAAATCAAAACCAATTTTGTATGCTGTTATAGCTCAAGGGTAGAGCTTTGCTTAGTGTGCCTTAGGCCCTAAATTCAATCATAAGCATCAAATAAATAAATAACTAAACACCACCTTTACTGTTTTATAATCATTAAGAGTTACAAACTGACATGGTAAATCACTAAGTTGTTTAATGATAATTGCAAGTTTCACTGACTACTAAACATATTTTATATTTTGTCAGTTTCCCATTAATTACCTAATGGAACAACTTAGCATTTTTCATTAAAATATGCACGACTTTGAGATGAGAATCATCTAGCTCTGTACATATTTAGATGTTTAACTCATGAATGCTAGCAAAATTTAATTCTTTCCAAATTTGAGTATTTCCTATATATTAACAACATAATATAGGTATATAAACAAATAAGACTCCTGGTTTCTCACCTGAAGGTGATATTTATAGTCTAATAAAAAAAGTTTTCGATTGTGGTTACTAGCAGATGTGTTTTATAAGTAATATGAATAAAACATTGTGTGAACATGAAAAAAGGACAGGTTACAATTACACATGAAGCTAATTCATAAGAGCTGAGTCCTGAATGAGAAAATTATGCACATGTTTAGTCATGCAAATTATGCCTAGTACAGTTTTAGGAAGACATTCACTGAGACTATAAAGGCAATGGCACCTAATGGACTCACTCACTCAAGTAACTGGCCTGAGATTGGAGGAAATAAATGCAATGTAAAGAAAAGAGCTGTAAGGAACTCTAAATATAAGAAACAAAAGAAAGAAAAGAATACAAACATATGAATAAAAATTTTGAGAAATTAGAGGAAAATCAGAACTACTATGCTTACAATCAGGAGTCATAATAATCAATATTAAATTTCATGAAATGGTCAAATGAAATGCAGAATTTAAATGGCTTCTTTTTTTGTACTTTGAAACTAGGAAGTGATTACAGATGAAAGGAAAACTTGAAACTGGGCCATGAATCAGAAGTTAGAGTAAAGTAGGATAAAATGATTTGGAAATAATTCATGCAGACTATTTACAAGGGCACTGGCTGTACTCTTATTATTTGGGGGTACATTTTACTCTTCATCCAAATTCTTTGTTGTTTTTATTCAGACATTTTACTTGGCTCTCACAGGATGCAGTGGTGTTCAACAGAAGGTATACATTTTCAATTGTTACATGGACATTAAGTTTCTCTCATATAATATTTAATTAGTTTACATAATATATATTTACTGATAATTAAGTTATATATCTGTTTAGGTATAGTGGAGATATCTGTTTTTAACAGGTTGGTTGTCATTGCTTGGAAGGCTACATTCAGAAGGATTCTGAGATTTCATCTCAGCTCCATTCAAAAGTGCAGAAATACTTGTCCCAGATAGCTAGGAAATCCACCATACTCATTTCTAGAATGGAGAGTATACTGGTCAGCTTTCCAGTTGCTAGGACAAAAGGTCAATCACCCACAAATTAAAGGATGAGATATCTTGGCTGTGAGTTTCAGAAGTTTCAGTTCGTGGCAGGCAGGCTCTAAGACAAGAATATAACAGTAGAAGGATATGACGGAACAGACCTGCTTGCTTAAGGAAGAGCAGGAAGAAGAACACAAAGCAAGAGTGTCAGAGAGAAAGGGGCCAGGGACCAAACATAGAAGCTAAGGTCATATTCCCATGACCCACTTACACAAGCCCAAAAGTGTGAGTTACTTATTTTCTGGCAGTAGGTGTCTTTCAAGCTGAAAAAGTTAACAATCTAGATTAACTGTCATAGAGACTTTAGGGTCTTTATATTCTCAACACCTAATTCAATGCCTAGGCAATGAATAACTGTTGAGTGAATAATAAACAAATGGATAGCCTGTTACTGTGGATTTTAACTGATAAAGAATTCAATTTAACTGGTTAAATGCCATTCAACCAATGTCATGACACACTATTTGTGGCCCAGAGTACAAATAATTTTCTGCTAAAATAACTTAAAATTTGCCAATAGTTTCATCCAAAATAATCAATTTAATTAATGTTGTATAATGACTACATTCTCCCTTATGCTATAGCTTGATTTCTTAAATGAAATATAAATGAGAAGATTGAGTGTTGAATTTCCAAGAAGCATAAGAGACCCTATGATTACATGTAAAATGGTGGTATTTCTAAGGGTGATTTTATCTATCATGATAATGAATGATAAAGAAAGACTTCCAGAGTGTTGAATAGATATAGACAAGGAAAAGGAAAATATTAGATGGAAAAGAGTTATTATAGGTCTTAGGAAAGATGGGAGCACAGAAGCTATTTGGGGGGTACATTTTACTTTTTTATCCAAGCTTAGCCTAAGTGATGACTCCAAAGCCTTGTTCAGCTGAATGGAATGCTCTGGGTGGGTGCTATAGAGATAAGAAAAGGTAGGTCTCATTACTGTCATTCCTGGGGTGAAATTATTGAGAAATGTGCTTTTCTTTCACCTGGAGAAAAAGCATTGATATCTGTCTAAAGAAATGCTCAAAGAAGACAGTGCTACAGAAACATTAACTGGTTAAGTTTTTTATAATATTTTTTATCTTTATTGGTACATTAAATATACACATCATGATTGCACTCCATAATGGGGATTTGTACCAGTATAAGACACAACTTAATTCTCATTTTTTCCCATAGCCCCACCCACCCTACCACCCCCCCATACATAAAATTTGTTTCCTTACTTTTTTGTTACAATCTCAACATTGTCCCCTTTCACCTTATTTTACATTGAGCATTTTCTATTTCACAATATATAACATACAATGCTAGGACTCATTTACATCTTCATTTTCTCATACCAGAGAAAAGATGTGATATATAATATTTTTTAGACTAGTCTCCAAACAATAGAATAATT
>PVIR01007707.1:44498-59904 GCA_004026965.1 Petromus typicus | reverse complement strand
TTTTTTTTTTTTCTGAGACAGGGTCTTGCTTTGTGGTTCAGGCTGGCCCTGAGCTTAGCCTCAAACTCACATCACAGCAATCCTCCTGCCTCTGCCTCCCAAGTGCTGGGATCACAGGCGTGAACCACCACGCCTGGCACTGTGGTATGGGGTATTGATTGCTGGTGGGTGTGAGTCTCCACGCCCAGTATTGTATGTGGTCACTGGATCAAACCGGGTCCTTGTGCTTGCAAGACAGGCGCTGGAACCCTGAGCTAAATCCCCGGTCCCACCATCTTTTTTTTTTGAGACAGGGTCTTGCTTTGTAATTCAGGCTGGCCCTGAGCTCACTACATAGCCCAGGCTGGCCTTGAACTCACAGCAGTCCTCCTGCCTCTGCTACTCGAGTGCTGGGATTACAGGCATGAGTCACCATGCCCAGCACTGTGGTATGTGGTGCTGACTGCTGCTGGGCTTGAGTCACCATACCCAGCATTGTTGTATGTGGTGACCCAGGATAGAACTCTTGGCTTTTGCGCTTGCAAGGCAGGCACCAGAACCACCGAGCTAAATTCCTGGCCCCCAGGTATGATTTTTGAACCTGTAGGCTGGGTACAAAATGCCTCAAAATTTTGGTAACAATTCCTTAACGAGACTATTAAGAAATAAATACTCCAAGATACTGTTGATGGGCATATAAATAAATATATGAACTCAGTTAGGGAAAATTGAATAACTATCAAAAATTTTAAGTCTCTATATATTTTTTCTTTGTTACCAAGCATATTTCTGAAAGAAAACAATGAAATTTATGTAAGGCCTGTACAATACTATCAGTCAGTTTTAATTTCCTGATGTTGATGGCTGTACTATGATTATCTGAGAGGATGTACTAAATTTTAGGAAAAATGTACTAAAGAACTTAAATTTAAAGGGGTATTGGTATGTATCTGTACATTACTCAGAAACTTTTGAGAAAAAAATAGAGGTAAGGAGAGAGGGCAAATGCAGTAAAATGTGAACATTTTGGGGAATATGGATGAAAGCTATATGGGAATTCTTAGTGCTATTATGGAACATTTCTGTTAAGACTAAAATTATCTCAAAATACAAACTTTAAAACCATCTCTAAAGAAAGGACTCTTTGAAACCTTTGACATTGGCAGAAATATGTCCTAGAGATGAATTTGCAATATGATACCACTACATACATATCCACTGCGGCACTAATACAAGACTGGAAATAGCCTAAATTTCCATTTATTTAATATAGTAGACTATTAAATAAATGTGATATATCCATAAAATGGAAGATCATTCAAGCATTTAAAATATGCCTATGGTAGAAAAAGTAACTAGAAAAGTAAGATACACTAATGAACCCATTTCCTAAAAGCGGTAATCTAGATGCCTTGTGCTTACTTAAGGCAGAATGAGAGGTGCTTTTCCTGCAGGTTTCACTACACTCTTCCTAAGGGTCAGGCATACTACATACGCTACATGGATTTTTCTTTTCTACGTGTTCTATCTTGAGTCCCGTTTGCAAATGAGAAAGCCAACTTCTAAGGTTAATCCAAGAACCAGAAATAAAACCAAAGTTCACAAGACCCATATAGGCCAAAGATCATGTGAAGCACATGACTGAGTACAGTTTCTCAGAAGTCTGTGTCTTCCTACCTTTACTTCAGAAAAACTATCACTATCGCAAGACATTGCCCTGCCCTTGAAGTATCTGCCGTCTCAGGGAAGGCAGGCATGGCAACATAACCAAGCATGCATGATAGTTTAACTATGCTTTTTAAATGAACGATGAAGTGTAAAGGGCACATCAATTAATTACACAGGGAGGAGAATGCTGAGATGGCCCTCCAGCTACATTCTGAAGGCAGAAGGACCTGACCTGGGGTATGTTTGCAGATAAAAGAACAAAGATCAGAAATGAAGAAAGTGTCAGAAACATAAACTTCAAAATGGCAGTGTACAGGATGCCTTACAGGAATTCCAAATTTCAGTATATGAGATGAAAGCAAGGACAGACTAAACAAAAGTCTTCCATGTTATGGAAAAGTTTTCAGCAGGAGAGGAAAACCTCAAGAGGTGTTCTCACTCTTCAGTCAGCTCCCAGCCACAAAGCACCAAGCAACACAGCCCAGCCAGGTCATCCTCAGCATTAGCTGCAGCCATGGCAAAGGACAAGAAAGATAGAGGCAGGGCAACAAGGATGGCCCTCCACCTTCATGCTTCAGTAGTGCAGGAAGAAGGGTGGGTGAAATGACAGGGAAGACACCTGGATTCTTCTATGGAATCAAAAAAATGTATCAGGATGGCTGGGAATTTAGCTTAGTGGTTCTGGTGCCTGTCTTGCAAGAAAAGGGCCCGGGTTTGATGCCCCGGTAACCACATACACTACTGGGTATGGAGACTCACACCCAGCAGCAATCAGTACCACATACCACAGTGCTGGGCGTGGTGGCTCACACCTGTAATCCCAGCACTTGAGAGGCAGAGATAGGAGGATTGCTGTGATGTGAGTTTGAGGCTGAGCTCAAGGCCAGCCTGAACTACAAAGTGAGACCCTGTCTCAAAAAATAAACCTCTTGGCAAACTGTGGAAACCAACTCCCTAAATTTGAAAGTTATTTATGAAAAACAAAAATCTAGACTCAATCATGAAACATTATAATCATCCTCTTTAAAAACTGCAAAGGAATCTGTCAGTACTTCTACATAACACCCTGTGAGAAACCCAAGCCAATATAGTAAGAATAAAGAAACTGTCATTTTTTTTTTTTTGGTAACGGGGGTCAAACTTGGGCCCTTATGCTTCCAAGGTAGGTGCAGTACCACTTAAGCTAAATCCCAGCCTGTGATTGTCCTTATACAGATGTCTACACAGAAAACCTGAAATCATCTACAAATTGCTACAATTAATGATAAACGTTAAGAGATTGTAGGACTCATACTGAATACACAAATGTCAATTCTTTTCTACATACCAACAACAAATAGGAAATGAAACCTACAGATAGTTCACTGCAACTAAATAAACAAGATAAAATAAGTTAATAAAAGATTTGCAAGACTTTTAGGCACAAAAGATATCAACAGAAAGAAAATTCATATAAGAGATGTTATATTTCAAAGAAATGATTTTTAATTAAGATTAAGTTATTCTAAAGAGGATAAAAATCTATTACAATTTAAGAGTTATTATATAATAACAGGGATAGTATAGTATTAATTCTAACACAGAAGAATAGGTAAGTGGAATAAAACTGAGAACTCAGAGATACACATACAATTAACAAGGAAAGGGCTGTTTCAGGAAAACATCATGCAAGGGGTAACAAATACACAGTCGCCTCTTCAATAGAGAGTACAAAAATATTTGAATATTGTACCTAAACTGAACATATATAGACATTTTTTTGTCATTACATTCTAAATAATAGAGTAACAATTTCTTACAAAACATTCACATTGCATTAGATCCTATAAATAATCTGGAGTTAACTGAAACTATACAGGAGGATGTGTGTAGTTATAAGCAGATAGCAGGCGATATGTATTTTATAGAAGGTACTTCAGTATCCTAAAATTTTGGTATCCACAAGGTCCTGGAAACAAGACTACTCTCGGATAGCCAAGCATGACTCTTTTAGAAAAGTAGGTGAAATAAAGAACTGCACCATCTGGGATCCCACACATTGTGAAATCAAAGGATATCAGCCTCTTATAACACAGCACAATACCCAAAGTTCACGGCAACATTCCTAGTCCACAAGAAACAGTTACCATGACCATCCTTAGTCTAAAACATCAAGTGTGCAAATTTTGAAAAAATTTGGAGTGTTCCACACAGAAATGATTGCACCATGCCATTTTTTAACTTGAAGGAATGATTTCTAGATCTCCATATTTCACCTATATACTTCACACTTTAACTAGAAGTTCATAGCGATTTATCTGTCTAAAGTTATACGATAGCCATGAAAGCAGGAAACATTTTCAGTTAATACGCACACTTCTTAATAAAGCAAATTCCAATAAAAGTCACTGATAAAGCTGATAAATCTCAGAACAGTAACCTTACAAGACAGATTAAGATCAACCTGAGGATCAAATCAAGGTTAATTCCAAGCTATGAAGAAAATGTTACAACTGACAAGAACAGTTTTCTCATGGTCACTGGAAGCCCTAACAGAGGGGGTATCTGTGCAGAAATATGTCCCCAGTAATTTTCCTAACACAGCATCAGTGAAATGAAAAACAAAAAAAGAGAAAAGCCACTGGCACATTTACCCTACAATTACTAGAATGGCACATTCCCGGAGTGCTGTATGTATGAAATATACCCGAGTACTTGGGAATTAGGTAAACCTTGCCAAGTCTATAAGCACAGTACTCTCTCTACAGAAGTCCCACAGGGTGCGGGGGAGGAAGCCATTTTTCGTACTGGATGGATCCAAAGTGCATCTCAGATGGACGGACATCTCAATTTAGGGGCACTTGCTACTCACCATTTTTAGGAAAGGAAATGAGGCCTTTTACCTGGGTAAAGCTCCTTACTTAGTGGCCTGTAGCCAAGTTAGAGCATCTTCGGTTTAGTATAGTAACTAGACAAGAGCAACAGTAACTTATATGTGTATTTACAATACTTTATTAGGAACATGGGAACACCTGCAACCTATAAGGCTACGGATACAGCTAATCCCTTGCTTCCGAAGCGCCAACACCAAGAAACACCAGAGACCAGGAAACTTATCTTCCACTTGGGAAGCAGAAGACTGAATCAAGGGAAACAGAGGATTAATGCTAGATGGTGTGAAAAACAAGACTTCCTTGTCAAATGTTACCCATGTATAAAACATTACATTTAGAAAAAAAGCGTCAACAAACATGGCAATATAGCCCCATGTGTACAGTGAGAAAGCACATGTACCCAAGGATATCTGGAAGAGGCTTGCACAATACAACAACATTCTGCCCAAAAGACAGGCTCTCTTTGTAAACACCTACTCCTATCCAAGAGCCATGCTGAGCACTGGGGAGTTCAGACACAAACAATTCATTCCAGGCCAGACAGGGTACTATAATCAGCACAGGAGAAGGTAAGCATCACATCATCCTAAGTGAAAGGCAAGATAGGGATGCACATTTGAGGGCTTCTGTGAAGGAAGCACTGAGGCTGGACTCAAGGAACCACCAATTAAGACAAAAAACCCTGGAAAATGTGAGGAAGACACACAGTGCCAACAGACTCAGAAACCATCATGTCCAGAATACACAGGAATTTGAAAACAGCACTATGAAGTAAAACTGTATCCCAAAGAGTGGAAGGAACCCTGAAGAACAGGCTGAGAGGAATGATGGTGGATCCAAAGCCAAGAGGAGGAGGCAGACATGGGATGGGATGGGATTAGGGGTTCAGGCAGAGTGGGGATGGGAGCCGACAAGTGGCAACAGCCAGAAGGAATAAGCAGGAAGAGCTCATCAAGAGACCAAGGCAATGAAGCCCCGAGACAAAAGACAGCAGAAGCAAGAACTGAAGGAAATGATGAGTCTAAAACCAGAACAGAAACCTAGACCTGGGCAGAGAACAAAACAGCGGCAAGTTTGAATCTGGGGAATGGCCAAGATCTCTAAAGAACTAAAAGATATATGCAAAGTTTCATGTGTGCTTTCCTCTTTCACTTTCAATATAAACTACAGACAGATTCAGAATATGCCACAAATATGTCACTTTGGGAGGAGACGAAAGGAGGCACACTTCTCAGACACAAGTATATGCTACTGAAGATGACTGAAGGGCAAAGCACATTAAATTACCTGGAAGAAATGGTGACTTCTTCTTTATCACCTTTTTCTCTTTTTTATCCAACTTCTCAGGGCTTTCCTGCTCTTTATCCTGCCCTGCATCCGAAGGGTCACCTTGCTCAGTGGAAACACTGGAGGTGTCCGGACTCTGAGTTGGTGCTGCGGATGTCTTGTTGTGGCTGCAGTCGCTGGGAGGTGCTGCAACTGGAAGTGAAGACAGCCCACTGTTTTCTAAGGCTTGCTGAGACAGAACAAAACTAAGAGGTTAGAACAGGTAACGGCCCACATCTGCCTACCAACATCAATCCCAAGATGCCATAAAGTTTTGCCCACAGAATTCTCACTCCAAGAAATACATTCTACAATTCCAAGTGATCATTTACCACTGTAGTTCCTTAAGGTTGTGATGTCCCTTTCTGTACCTGATATCTAATCCCTACCCAAAATACAATCTGAGAAGCAATAATGTTTTTCAATTGGAGGGAATTAAAATTAATCAACCTTCTAAAATCTTACCTCAGACAATTTAGGGTATATGTGAACAGATCTGTGACTATCTTATGGCATAATTTACACTGATTTAACTTATAAAGACACTGAGTGTGGCTTGACATCCCAGATTCATTACTATGGTCAGCTTCTTACCATGAGCTCTGGCAAAGGAGTGTTTGTTTAAGGGGTGCTAGGGATGGAATCCAGAGTCTGCACCATTAATTACATCTCCAATCCCATTTAAGATTTTTTTATTTTAAAGCAGGGTCTCACTAGGGCACAAGCTGGGCTTGCATCTGTAATCTTCCTGCATCAGCCTCCCACAGAGCAAGGACTGGTAGGTGTGTGCCACCAGGCCCAAAGAGAGATCACTTTAAACAGACAGACAAGGAGAGGCTACCTCCGTGAAAAAGAAGTTTCTGTGAAAGGTAACGCTGGACGAGGGGTGAACGGCTCTCTCTGCTCCATTCCTTCTCTCCTCTCACGTGAGCTGGGCCCCTTTTATACCATTATCAAAACCAGGAATAAGGCCCTCTGTATCAGAAATGCCTATGACTGTCTTAGATTGTATATCCGAACTTCAAAAAGAAAATATTTTCACCATATATCTCAAGGGGAGGAAATGTAAGTTGTGAAAAATCTACTCTGAAAAGTAATTCACTTAAGGGTAAAAAGACGTCAGTCATACCAATGAGTTATGTGCTATACCAACTATTCCATGTGTAATTCTGTATATGATGTTACATGCCTGTACTGTCAGCCTCATTCTAATCCTAACACCCACTAATAAAATAACAAATTTAAAAGAAAGAGAATTTTTAGTTCTTTTAATGCAAAGATTATTGCATCATTAGAATTCTGCATTGTCCATAGCTAATTTGACAGGAAAATTTTGTTTTACTATATATATTTTTCAATACAGTCAGAACAGTTTTACTCAGACAAGCCCTACAAAATCTCTTTCAACTACTACTCCTGGTTTCTGCCAAAACTGCACGGCAGCAGGTAAACGCGCTTCACCTGTAGAATGTCCTGGTTGATGCCCACTGTGATACTTAGTTGCGGCCCAGGCTGCGGGGACTGCTGTGATTCCACAGGCCCTGGCTCTGAGAGTTCCAAGAGTTGCTGGATGACATCAGTTACTGCCTGAGAATTCTGCTGATTTGAGACTGAGGAGCCCTGGGCTTCTGTCTGCTGAAGAGGTAAGGTCTGAAAGAGCGTGGCCTGGAATATAGTGACATTTTTATTAGAAATATAATTTCCATCAATGCAATGAGAAACAAATCAGTTAAATGCCTCACTGATTTTTCTGGTAATGACAATACCTGCTCTTAGAAGACCACATTCAATGAACTGCTATACTCTGACTTTCTAAAAGTTTTCATTTAAGGACTCATTTTAAGCCAGCAGATTGAACACATTAACCCTCATTTTTCTAGTAGCCCATTAAAATGAAGTGAATGGATTTAAAAAGTATTAAGTTACAAAAAGAAAGGAAAAATAAAACCAAAGTGATCAAAAAACTCAACTTATTTTTGAAAAACAGACAACTTGAAGAATAAATCTACACCAAGAAAATTTAAGGCAGATCTGTGCTGGTGGAAGAGAAGCCAACCTACTACCTGCAGAAGCCAAGGGATCAGAAATGCCATATCCAAAAGGCCATGGGAACAGTAAACTAGTACTGCAGAAGTGGACACACCTGTCCACTAATACAAAATACACAATACTGAGGGTGAGCCCTCAAATGACCTATGAATTTTAGTTAATAATTAATATATCCATATTCATTCACCAACTGTAGAGAATATACCACACCACTATAAAGTGTTAATAATAGGGGGTTGGGGAGTCTCCGTACTTTATGTTCAAATATTTAAAAATTAGTTTATTAATTAAAAAATATAAAGAATCTCCTTGTCATCCTCATAGACCAAGTGGCTTAGGCACTTTGAGGTAAAAAAAAAAAAAAAAAAAGGGCCTGCCTCTATGAAAATAAAAAGAAAAAATTACTGGGAGAACCTGTGCACCTTTTGTGGCACTTAGTCCCACATAGTGAGATCTTTTGTGCTCTGCCTCCATGTCACCCACAGGTAAGAGCTGGTTCCCTAGCCACTCACAGGCTAGGTGGCTTTCCTAGAAAGCTCACACACAGAGGCTCACTGCTGCCTCTTCTGAAATACACAAAACAATCAAAGATTAGCAATAAGGAGGAGAGATGAGGGAATATTATGGAATTTATACTGTGGAATATGGCATAAATGTCAGAAAACTTCTAAAAAGAAAAATGCTAATTAGCTTTCTTTGAAAAATGAAAAATCAGATCACTAGAGATCTCTCAAAAATTAAAATCTTACTATGAAAAAAATATCAAAAGAAGTACACAAGGGGCCGGGGAGTTAGCTCAGCAGTTCCGGCGCCTGTCTTGCAAGCACAAGGACCCGGGTTTGATCCCGGTAACCACATTCCATACTGGGCGTGGAGACTCACACCCAGCAGCAACCAGTACCACATACCACAATGCCGGGTGTGGTGGCTCACGCCTGTAATCCCAGCACTTAGGAGGCAGAGGCAGGAGGATTGCTGTGATGTGAGCGGAAGGCTGAGCTCAGGGCCAGCCTGAACCACAAAGCGAGACCCTGTCTCAAAAAAAAAAAGTACACAAGGGGCCAGAGATTTAGCTCAGTGGCTCAGGCGCCTGCCTTGCAAACCCAAGGGCCTAGGTTCGATCCCTGGTAACCACATACAACAATTCCCGGTGTGATGATTCATATTTGTAATCCCAGCACTCGGGAAGCAGAGGCAGGAGGATTGCTATGATGTGAGTTTGAGGCTGAGCTCAAGGTCAGCCTGAACTACAAAGCAAGATCCTGTCTCAATAAATAAATAAATAAATAAATAAATAAATAAATAACAAGGACAAATAGGATAAGAATGAGAAAGTGTAAAAGGTCAAATAAGAGACAGGTAGAATCGACCTAGGAGGCTGAATATTGGTTCCTAAGCAGTTTTAAAAGAATATACAAAATCTGGCTGGGCCTGATAGCACGCACATATAATCCCCAGCTCCTCAGGAGGCCAAGACAAGAGGATTCAAAGCTTAAGGTCAAAAGAGAGAGAAAAGGAATTAGGAAAAAAAGAATCAAGAGATATTATATAGAAATACAGATTCCCTATGATGAACGTGATCTTTATGTAAATCAAAATATATTAATAAAATTATTTTTTAAAAAAGAAAATTAAAAACTAGACTGAAGGATTTATATATATGTATGTATCACATATATATACTCATACAGTATATATAATATATATAGTCATACAATATATATACTAGAAAATAAAATGTAGTGTCCTAAAAGTCCAAAACTATGTGGCAATTACCACTGTGACAGTTCATAAATCAGGATCACCTACCATTATTCTAAAGTTTAAAAAGCCTGGCTTTCTTTCATTAATTTAAAAAAAAGTAGTAGAAAATTTCATAGCATCTTTCTGGCATTAAGTATTTAATTTTAAAGATTAGATTTTAAATAACAGATTTTAGGTTTTAAAAATCCTTTTAAGAAACAAAATACTATACTTACTGTTATAACATGTGCAGTCTCTGTAGAATTTGTGGAATTAGGGGGGCCACCCATATGCATCTTGCTGATATGAGTATTTAAACTACCTAAACTTTTAAATACACAACTACATTCTGTACAATTATAGGTAGGACCATTCTTGACCTTAAAGGATAAAAAAAAGAAGTTATTTATTTATAATAACTAAACATTTAAATTATAACAAATCATATTTTACCATTCCACTTAAATGAGAGAAATAACCTAGCCTTTCAATATTAATTATCTTTTTTACAACAGACAGCTCTAAAATCCATGAACCAACATTTAATAAATATTGCTAGTGAGCAAAGATTTAGCTCAGTGGTTCCAGCACCTGCCTAGCAAGCGCAAGGCCCTCAGTTTGATCCCCAGAAGGACTGCCTTGAGTTCAAGCATAGCCTGGGCTACAAAGTGAGACCATGACTCAAAAACTAAAAAAAACAAATAAATACATAAAAATAAATATTGCTAGTATATGGTTAATTGAAATTTCACAATCTTTTTTTTTAAAAAGGAAACAGCTTAGCTCTGCATGATAGCACACATCTAATAATATATAATACCAACATCCTGGGGGGCTAACACAGAAAAAGCACAAGTTCAAAACCATTCTGGACAACTTAGCAAGACCCTATCTCAAAAAAATAAAAATAAAAATAAAAATAAAGGGTCTGGCCATACAGCTCAGTACAAAGGCCCTAGGCTCAATCCCCATCACCAAAGCAAAAAAACAAATGGTTCTGAAATGAAAAACATCTTTTAGTTATTGTGATTTAATGAAAAATAAAATATCTGGCTTATGTTCTCAGTTTCTTACATAATTAAATATTATGTTCAATAACGAAAACTACAAGTTGTGTATAAATATTTAAGCTTAAGTTGTGTATAATATTGAGCTTTTGGGAGCTTAACATGCAGGTTGAAAAGGATGGCCATACTACATGTAAATTTTCCATCCCCAATTCTGATATTCCATATCAATGACTAATTTTTAAAACTACAATAAAGCCAAAAGCAGACTCTAGAGAGCAATGACATGACTAAGAATATTTATAAACAGAATAAACATCCAAACTATTTTATTACTCAAACTCAACTTTAGTAATCATTGAAGTTAATAACTCTAGCTTAAAAATTCTCTAGCATTCTCTAAACTTGAAAAAGATTTCCACTTTATTTCTAACATCTTAGCCAAATTTAAAGCTTAGGCTACCAGGCAGGATTAGATAATATTTACAAACCAGGTGGGGCACCCCTGTAATCCCAGCACTTGGGAGACTGAGGCAGGAAGATCACTGTGAGTTTGAGGCAATCCTGGGCTACGTAGTGAGTTCAAACCCAGTCTGAACTACATAGTGAGTCCTCGTCACAAAAACAAACAAACAAAAAAGATTACAAAACCAATCTTTAGAAGCCCTTTACAGAACAATACATCCAACTACAGGTTCCAAGATGTCTTCCATAGTACAGGCGGGTACCTGGCCCCACTAAAGAAGTCTCCAAATGTAGAGGCAATGACTGTTATCTCAGAGCGCTGTCCTAAAATCCCAGGCAGGGATGTCTGTGTGCTTTCCAAACAAGTAACTATTCCCAAGCAATCGTCTATCTTCAGTAGCAACTCCTCAAAAATAAATAAATAACACAGTCCCTGGAAGTACCGTTCTGAGATGAAGCCTCACAGTACCAGCATCTCAACAACATTTACATACCCTTCCTACTGTCTGTGGGTCTCAGAAAACAGAATTTTAAATTTCAAGGTCCCTCAAGTGACACTTGAGGCTTAACTCCAAGGTAAAATCAAAATGATATATGGTTTTCTTTTTAAAATGATGGTTTTCATTTTATAAAAGTACCTGTATGTTTATATATCTCCATTCTGTAACAGATACTTAAGTAAGATCCTAAAGCATAACAGCTGGTAGCACAAAGGTGAAACTGCTTAACAGAAGCAGGTACAGAGCATCTACATAGCAGTGTGACTTGCAGACAACAGAAAACTGGGAAATGATCTTGGTTCAAACATGCACCAAAGGGACATAAGGCCCAGGCTCCACCGCAGAGGGAGACTCAACACAGGACACACAGGACTACACAGCAGCTTAGCAATGTTAAAAACAAGAACAAAACTTTTCTCAATCATATTTCCTGTAACTCTGCATGAAGGGATGAAATATATTTTCAAGTTAATAGATTATAACTTACAAAGGTATGATTCTTTTCAAATATTTATCAAACTAAGAACACAAAAAGATAATATACTTCTTTTAAATACACTAAACCAAAAAAGGTTTCTGTGTACTTTTTTTTCAAAACAGGTTGGTACTTTTCTCTTTCGGCATTTTTTTCCCCCTCAATCTTAGGGACTCAGCCCAGAGACCACTGAGCTATGTCCCCAGCCCTTTCTTTATTTTGAGTCAAGGTCTAGCTAAGTTGTCTAGTTGCCTTCTAACTTATAATCCTCCTGCCTTAGCCTCTCAAGTAGCTGGAATTACTGGTAGGCAACACCACACTCTGCTCTACCTGTAATTTTTAAAAATGGAATACAGCTTCTCAGGTTTACCATTATCACTGTGAAACACTGCGCACAGCCCAAATACTATGTTTACCTCTGAATGAACTCTCTGTACATGGGACTGAAGATTCCCTTTCTGAGAAAAGGCAGCAGGACAAAAGGCACAGGCATGGGGTTTTTCACCTGTATGCTTAATCATGTGGGTTTGCAACGCCCCCTTCTGGTTAAAAGCTTTTCCACACTCACTACATTTAAATGGCCTTTCACCTAGAAAGGGAGAAAAAAAGATCATTACATGAACGTTTTAAAACTGAAAAGAGAAAATGCAAGTTACCCAAATTCAACATCCCCAAACATACTCCTCCAGCCAAAACAGCTCTCCAAATTTTATATTCAGATATACCACTGTCTATTCAAAAATCTTAAAATTAACACGTCCCAAATCAAGCTCCTGGACCATTTCCTTAACAAGTTCTGGGGGCAGTGTTCCTGCCAGGGCCACCCTTCCAGGCATCAGTCATCCCCTTCTATGGTTTCTCTCATGAATACACTACACAGATCAGCAAATCCTACTGATTCTGCCCCATATCTAAACTCCCACCTGGTACAGCCCAGCCACACAAGTGGATGGACACACTATTTTCCTAGCCCTGTGAGGGCTGTTTTCAACTCTGAGGGAGCCATTCTAAAATTAGGCGACAGCAAGCCTCTGCTGTCCAAGGCCCTCTAGTGCTACCAAATCAAATCACACTGCCCACTTTCTACTGCACCTCCCACTGTTCCAACATAGCAGGAGGTCAACACTTGAGACCTCTGCCTAAAACAGCTTCCCTACGGGCCTACATGGCACCCTGCCTTTTTCAGGGATGACTTTCCATTCCATTATAGCTTACATCAAAATCTCCCTCACTCCACCCCCCCACCCCCCACCAGGAGCAGAGAAACTGCCCTCTCCAGCACCCATGGGAACTCAGAGGACAGTCAGAACAATGATGTCTTCAAAAGTTCAAAGCCAAGAAGTCTGTGGATCCCAAAGTAACATGAAGGAGTATGACATGGCATGTATGCATAGCTCTGGAGGTGTGAGGGTACTCAGGACAAATATGCATTTTTGTATTTGAAAGGGGCAGACATCAAACTACTACAAGTTGTACAACATCTGAAAAGTAGGCACTGTCTATTCCTGTTCGTATGTCTGTACTTTGCATAAAACATGTTAGCTTATGCAAACTATTTTTTCATTAAGGAAAACTTCAAAAAAATAAGTTAGAACTTATAATAAGCTAGCACTGGTACAAATACAATATATTGTCACATTTTAAAATATACTTTCTTGGGCCAAGGATTTAGCTCAGTGATTCTGGCATCTGCCTTGCAATTGCAATGTCCAGAGTTTGATCCCTGGAACCACATACCACACACCAGGCATAGTGAATGACTCATGCCCATTAGCAATCAGTACCACATACCACAGTGCCAGGCGTGGTGGCTCAAGCCTGTAGTCCCAGCACTTGGGAGGCAGAGGCAGGAGGATTGCTGGGAGTTCAAGGCTTGCCTGGGCTACACAGTGAGCTCAGGGCCAGCCACAACTACAAAAGCGAGACCCTACTGCAAATAAACAAAACAAAACAGGGCTGGCGTTTTAGCTCAGTGGGTCCGGCGCATGTCTTGCAAGGATTGGAGTTGATTCCCAGTAATGGTAACCACATACAACAATGCCGGGTATGGTGACTCACACCCACCAATAATCAGTACCACATACCACAGTGCCAGGTGTGATGGCTCACGCCTGTAATCCCAGCACTTGGGAGGCTGAGGTAGGAGGATTGCTGAGGTCAAGGCTGAGCTCAGGACCAGCCTGAACTACAAAGACCCTGTTTCAAAAAATTAAAAAAAAAAAAATAATTTCTTCTCTTACTCTAAGAACAAATTAAGGTGATGCTAGCTTTGAAATCACTTGAGATTCCACAATACTCTACACAGAGGTATTTCATTAAATCATTAAGGACCTGGGATTTAGTTCAGTGGCACTGCACCAGCCTCACAAGCACAAGGTCCTGAGTTTGAATCCCAGTACCAGAAAAAAAAAAAAAAAAAAAAAAACTCTGAAAAAGAAAAAAGAAGATATCATAATCAAAACGAGCTGACAAACCAGGGCAGCTGATCAAATAGTTACCAGATTTCATTTCTTTGCTACTTATAAAAAGAACTAAAAGAGAATAGAAGAAAAACAAAATGACAAAGCATAGGTTATCTTAATTTCAAATACAAGTATTTGGAGTTTTCCTTTGTCCTCTCCTAGAGAAGATCACATATGTTACAAAAACATTATAAAGTGCCTGTGTTTTACAAGATGTCAACATGTTCAGCTATGAATATTGTACTTACTTTCAAATACTCAAGTAAAACTAACAAATGAGTAAGATAACATACAAAGAAATACGATTCATATTGCTTTACTATTTTATAGCCCAGTTAGTAAAAGTATTCTTAGACTTAGTGCTTACTTTGTTAATTTAGATCTCCGTAGTCCAGGGCAATCTCTGACACAGTAACACTCCATATTTATTCATTAAATGAGCAAATAAATATTACACTAATAATAATGATAGTAATAGATGACAATGTACAATATATCAGGTCCTTTTATTATGAGCACTACATGTATCTTTCCATTTATACTTTATGACAACTATATGACAAATAACCACGTATCTAAACTAAGACAATGAAATTACAGAAAGGTTAGAGGACTTCCCCAAGATGGTGCAATAAAACTATAGAAAAGGCAGGATTGGCCGGGGAGTTAGCTCAGTGGTTCCGGCGCCTGTCTTGCAAGCGCAAGGGCCCGGGTTCGATTCCCCGGTAACCACATAACAATACTGGGTGTGGAGATCCACACCCAGCAGCAACCAGTACCACATACCACAGTGCCGGGCGTGGTGGCTCACGCCTGTAATCCCAGCACTTGGGAGGCAGAGGCAGGAGGATTGTGATGT
>PVIR01007707.1:0-44398 GCA_004026965.1 Petromus typicus | reverse complement strand
CGTGTTAACTGGCTTGGCTTCTGAAAAGTCTTTCCACAGTGTGGGCATGAATATGTAAAACCACTTCTGTCAATGTTCCTATTATAAGGCCTTGAAACCCTATATAATACAGATGGGGATATAGTCATTAAGTTATCTCCCTTCTATTATACTTTCAAAGTGAAAATCTTACCAAAAAGTTTAGCTGAGTGATCTCAGAACATACTTTAATGGTAAATCAGTCATATAGAACACACACACACAAATCATAAAATTTCATTTTGTTCTACTGATGAAAAGAACATAGCTTTTTAAAAAATAAAAAGTCAAAACACTGATTTTGGAAGGAACAAAATATTCCTTTTAGATCGAGCTTTACCTGTCATGTTTAAATACAGAAACATATGCAAGTGTATTTCTACACTGACACTATCTTTATGTTATCTCCCATGACAATTTCTGAACTTCTGCCTTCAACAACCCGGAGACTTCTTCTGATATCGAACCCTGGACAGCTGACTCTACTTGGCTTTACCTCACATGTGGCTGGCTGGATGTGCCACCCTAGCACACCCAAAACAGAACTCTGCATTGTCCCAACCTGTTCCTTTCCATGTCAGGAAACAAGACTTCTGAAAGTACAGCTTTAAACCTAAGAGATCATGCTGGATCCTTCAAGTCCACTTCCAAAAGCTGCTGGTTTTACACCTAAACAATCCAACATACTAATATCATTCAATTTTTAAATGTTCCAGTAAATATTTAATAATTATAGTAAGATTTCACAAATTCAGCCAGATTACCTTTATTTTGTTTTGAAATAAGTCAACAAATGTGTGGAAATTCACGTGGGCTGAGGTTTCTATCCTTTGAATATCCTCTCATATGCAACTGTGGATATGAGAAGTTTATGGCTCTCAAGGCTAGTGAAGGACTGGGATAAGGAAATTTTCCCTTGCTTGTACTCTTTCCTAATTACCAGTGACATAAACACTGCTGACACTCAGGTCTATAATGTGATAGCTTCTTCTGCTGCCAAAGAAATGGCGTTTGATTGCTCAGGTCTGTTGTATATTAGTTTCTTTTCACGTTTTTAAACTTTCCTTAGTACAGGTTTGCAGTACTTCATGTTTGCAGTCCTTGCACAGAGTTGGCACATACATGTAACACACCTTAATTCCTTTCTTCATCATCTTTCTCTTACCTTCCTCAACCTGCCTCCATCTCTAGACCCCCATCCCCTTTGAGAAAGATCTACCTTCCTACTTCCTCATAACATCTCCTATTTTGCTTCTTATTTATAATTTAATGTAAATTTCTTATGTAAGACAAACCATGCAATATTTAAGACTGTTACATTTCTCTATACTTCTGACATTTATCATGCTCACAGAATAGCACCATCCTTCCACCGCGTTTCTGAAAGTCTTGAGCAATCCCTGTTATCATCTGGCTCACAGCCCTGGTCAGGCTCAGCCCCATACTCTCCTGCCTTCCTTTGTGATTCTCAAACACAGGAAGCTCAGTGCTGGGATTCAGGGACCTGAATCTCCCTGCACCTGGTTGCCCTTCACCTACCTGGGCCTACTCTTCTTTCTTGCCTGGTCTCCTCCCTGCTTAGGAAGGCTAATGTGAAGAACTGTCTCACCCCTGACTGCCCTGACAAGAACTGTTGCTTAGACTAATCTACTGATTTGGTCCTATTAAATGATAAATCCTTGATGATTCAGCCTATATGTGTAATGACCACCTAAATATCTCTGATTAACTTTAAAATCTGTACAAAAACATCAAAAATGTCAATTCCAAAACCTCATCAGAATAAAAACCTAATGTGTGCAGAGAATATGCAATTAATTTTGATGTAAAAATTGCTGAAATAGGGCCTGGGATATAGCTCAGTGGTTCCGGCGCCTGTCTTGCAAGCGCAAGGACCCGGGTTCAATCCCCGGTAACCACATAACAATACTGGGTGTGGAGACTCACCCCAGCGGCAACCAATACCACATACCAGTGCCGGGCGTGGTGGCTCACGCCTGTAATCCCAGCACTGGGAGGCAGAGGCAGGAGTATTGCTGTGATGTGAGTTTGAGGCTGAGCTCAGGGCCAGCCTGAACCACAAAGCGAGACCCTGTCTCAAAAAACCTTAAAAAAAAAAAAAAAAAATTGCTGAAATAATACAGTATTGGGGGTAACACATTGGTCAAAAATAAAAAAATGCAAAGGAAACGTAAGAGGTGGGTGACTGAGAGAGATGTTCAGGCCACATTTTTCATATGCAGCATTTAAAGGAATCAATCCATAGTACACAGAGTTTAGACATTTCCTACATTTTATCAGTGTGGAACTTTATCAGAACTTATACTTTTTCAGAAAGAACTCTTCATTTTATTAAGAAGCGAAAGTACAAAAAATATTTATATTCAAGAGTAGAGGGCTGGAGATTTAGCTCTGTGGTTCAAGCGCCTCCCTTGCAAGTCCAAGGGCCTACATTCGATCCCAGTAACCACATGCAACAATGCCAGGAATCAAGACTCATGTCCACCAGCAATAAGAACCACATACCAGAGTGCCAGGCATGGTGGCTCACGCCTGTAATCCCAGCACCTGGGAAACAGAGCCAGGAGGACTGCTCAGAGTTCAAGGCAGAACTCTACAAAAGTAGAGTTCTACAAAAGCGAAAACTTGTCTCAAAAAAAAAAAAAAAAAAAAAAAAAAAAAAAAAAAAAAAAAAAAAAAGAGTAGAAACGCTAGAAATAAATGTATGTAAGAATCCAAATATAGGCATGATTGTTAAGATTTTAAACTCTAAAAGTAGATTTTTAAGACAGGTTTTAAATCTCTAATTCTTAACCTACCAGCTCTGAAAACTCATGAATGTTAACTGGTCTGTCTAACTAAGGTTCTCTCATCTGCAAAATGGGGATATGAAAGCAACATGATCTAGGCATGGTGATGCACACATAAAATCCCAACACTAATGAAGCTGAGGTAAAACGATCATTCCAAGTTCAAGGCCAGCCTGGACTACATAGTGAGTTCAAGGCCAACCTGGAATACATAAAGAAACCTGTCTCAACCCATTCCCCACCAAAAAATAAAATTAAGTTAAGTTAAATTATAAAATAAAATCAAGCTGGCCCTTGGGGTTATTTGAGCTAGTGATTCTATTTATGCATTTTTAAAAAATAAATGCTGAAAAGTGTGCCAAGCACATAGTCATGCTCAACAGGTATACACACACTTATTAAAAAGGGGACAAACTAGGCACTTATAAATCCATTTTACAAACTATTGCAAGTTCCCAAAAAAATATAGTACCAGAACCTTGTTCTATAGCTTTTACACTGTAATTGTGGCCAAACATTTTCTACAACAGTGCTTGATCTCTCCCAGTAACCTCTGTACTGACCTGCCCTAGTGTGGACGTGAATCACACATTATGAATGCCAATCTGATGTCCAATTGCTAGCTTTTCTTCTGTGGCAGCAAATATTTTCAATAAGCCACAACTGCACGCTAATTTTTCACATCTTACACAGAATTTTTACCAAGCTAATGAACAACCCATACCTAACTTTATAGTGAGTCTTCATATGTTCTTTCAGCTCTGATGAGGTCTCAAACTGTTCCTTGCAAGCCTTGCAGGTGGAGAAGCGCTTGCCAGCCAGCTCCTGTCGGTGTTCCTCCATGTGTATGGCCAGCTGGCTCTGCAGTGTGAACTCATCCCCACATTCAGAACAGATGAGGTTCTGGGAAAGAAATGAAGCAGTGAGCAGCACACACAGGTCCCAACCACAACTCCTTAAAAGAACTAAGATCATGAACAACTAATGTACAAATGAAATTTTCCTCCGGAACAAATGTTATTTTTACCTCTCAAAAATACATCACTATGTCCAAATCTGAACACATGAAACATTTCTTTATTAGAAGAAAAGACACTAGGGAAAGGACAAAGGAGCACCACATTCACTCCGTGTGTGTGTGTGTGTGTGTTCCTTTCACTATGTAGTACAGGCTATCCTTGAACTTATGTAGCCCAGGCTAGCTTCAAACTCAAAATTCATAGTGACCCTTCTGCCTCAGTCTCCTGAGCACTGAGATTATACAAATGTGCTACCATAAACAGCTTAACCATAAATTTCCTCAAAATTTGTATTAGTAGATATTTGCAATACTTAGCAATTACATTCATCTTCAGGAAGGAAAGGGCTACAGATGTAGCTCAGTGGCAGAGTGCTTGCTGCACATGGGTTAGACCTATGGTTCAATTCCAAAACCACAAAGAACAGAAAAGAACTCAAGATACGATTATAATTTAACAGACTACATTAAAACAATATGACAGCCAATAGTTTTTAGATGCAAATAGCTCCTCATCCATTTAAGTTGGGTTTAAAGCAGAGCAGATCATAGACTGGCCCACACGATATGTTAACAAGTGTGAAACAGGACTTCAGACTCAGTGCAAAAACTGAGTCTAAGGCTGCCAAAGAACTTAGTAACCTTTAAGATTTTCATGGATCACATTTGATTTATTTAAATAAATGTACTTCACTTCTTTGATGTGGTTGTTTTTTAATGATTTTGTACTTATATATTACTACTGAATATGTTACCACTACTGCATTCTCATTGGATGCTACTGCTCTAGTGGTTCTAGAGTCAAATCTGCTTTTCCCTCTGGCTGCATGAACCTGGGCATGCCTTGCCCCCAGTCTCCATACAGGGACCTCAACCCCACCCACTCTCACCCTTAATGCACTGAAGACACAGGAACAACAGCAGCACAGATCAAGTACTCAATAAGCAACTCAGTCAGCAGCACATGTTCACTGAGCACAAACTTGCAGATGCATAATACAAGTACTCATTTAAATAATCCTCTAAATGAATTATCCAAATATGAAAAAAAACTCAGTTTAGTCTGTCAGCGAGGATCAAATAACAAAGCATATCACCACTTCTTTCCATCTTAATTTCTTCTAAATATTGCTCAAAGTCTACTAAAATTGGTTGTTAACTGACTCTATCACTATACTTTAGACTAGCATGAATGGAATACTTTGAGCAATCTGATAATTTCAACTTAAAAACTTTAAATTAATATTATATAATAAAATCAAAGTCCATTAAAATTGGTTGTTAATTGACTATATATAACTCACTGAAGACTAGCATGAATGGAATCTTTGAGCAATTGATAATAATTTCAACCTATGAAACTTTAAATTAATACCATATAATAACTGATGAAAATAACAAAATGCTACCTTGTTAGTGACTTGCTGACACTAAAGAAAATTCACTCAAATACTACTAAAAAGTAAAAACAATCTATTCTCATGTGCTACATCTGTATAAAAACTGACTTCTGCCAGGCTTGGTGGCTCATGCCTATAATCCCAGCACTCAGGAGGCACAGGCAGTTGCTGTGAGTTCGAGACTTGCTTGAGCTACACAGTGAGTTTGGGGCCAGCGTAAACTGTGAGACTGTGTCTCAACAAAAAAAAAAAAAAAGGGAAGGCTCAGATCCATGCAATCAGTAATGAAAAGAGGGAAATCACCACAGAACCAGCATGACAAACACCTACTTTTTGTTTGTTTGCTTTTGTGACTTTTGTGACTTCTGCTATATATAGTTCAGGCTGGCCTCAAACTCACTATGTAGTCCAAGTTGGCTTCGAATTCATGGTGATCCTTCTGTCTCAGCCTCCTGAAGGCTGAGATTACAGGCATGTGCCACCACGCCTGACCAAATACCTACTTTGAGAACCTGTCCTCCAATAAGCAGGCAAATAAAGAGGAAAAGGATAGATTCCTAAATACATATTAACTGCCAAAGTTGAACAAAGAAGTTATAAAAATGCTAAATACCTCAATATCAATAGTGAAATAGAAAATATAATTAAAAACCCTCCAACAAAGGAAAGTCCTGGTCCTGATGGCTTTACTGCTGAATTCTATTAAACATTTAGAGAATAGCTAATGCCATTACTTCTCAAACTCTTTAATGAAATCAAAAGGAAGCAATACACCCAAATTTATTCCTGGGAGCAACCATTATATTGATTCCAAAAGCAGAGAAACACCCAACCAAAAGACAACTATAGGCCAATCTCCCTAATGAACACAGATGCAAAGACCCTCAAGAAGATACTCGAAAACAGAAAAAAGATGATCATGAAGAAGATCACACACCCTGGCCAAGTTGGATTCATTTCAGGGATGCGAGGATGGTTCAATACACATAACTCAATGAAAGAAATACATTATATTAACAGTGTTAAAGGCAAAAATCATATGATTCTATCAACAGATGCAAAAAAAGCATCTGACAAAATCCAACACCAATGCATGATTAAATCCCTATAGAGAACTGGAACAGATGGTCTTTATCTCAATCTGATAAAATCTATTTATGAAAAACCAACAGCCAGCATCATACTAAATGGTCAAAAACTGAAACCTTTCACCTTAAGATCAGGAACACGACAAGGATGTCCACTATCACCACACTTCTCCGACACAGTTCAAGAAACATCAGCCACAGCAATTAGACAAGAGAAAGAAATAAAATGAATAAAGATAGGAAAGGAAGAAGTTAAACTATCATTATTTGCTGATGATAGGATTCTGTATGTAGAAGATCCTAAAAACTCAGCCAAAAGATTGCCAAACTTAAAAGGGAAAGACGGGTTGGAGTAAGTAAAGAAGGAAAAGAAAAACTTTTATGTAAATAAAAAAGGCCACAAAGCTTATTGTATGTAGGAGGTAGAAGGGGCTGTAGGGAGGGCAGAGGAAAGAGGGAAAAAATGACTAAAGATGTGCCACATACTGGCACAAACCTTCAATGTTGATATGATGTATATATAAAATTATAATGTATTATAATGTATAATATGTACCAATAAAATCAATTTTTTAAAAAAGACTGCTACACTTAATCATCAGATTAAACTAGATACAAGGTCAACACTCAAAAATCAATAGCCTTTGTATACATGAACAACAGATTCACTGAGAGAAATCAGGGAATCAATTCCTTTCACAATAATATCCATAAAAATCATATATCTTAGAATCAATCTAACAAACGAGGTAAAATACATCTACTCTGAAAACTACAGCCTCTGATAAAGGAGACTGAAGAGGATATCAGCAAATGGAAAGATATCTCATTTTCCAGGATAGGAAGAACGAGTATCATCAAAATAGCCATACCCTCAATACAGCTATACAGATTTGATGCAATTCCAACTGAAATCCTAGCAGCACATTTCACAGAACTAGAAAAATGATCCAAAAATTCATCTGGAATCAGAAGAGACCTAGAATAGCAAATGCAATTTAGGGAACAAAGACATGGCAGAGACTATCACAATCCCCATCCTGAAACTATACTACAAAGCCACTCTGATAAAAGCAGCATAGTCCTGGCAAAAAAAACAGGCCTGAGTAGACCAATGAACAGACTGGAAGATGCAGAAACAACTCTAGATATACTAAGTTACCTCATCTTTGACAAAGGAGCCAAATATCCTCAATGCAAGAAAAATAGCCTCTTTAATAAATGGGGGGGGAGGACCTGGGCAAAGATTAACTCTAGTTTATATCTTTCATCAGCACTAAACTAAAATCAAAATGTATTAAAAACTTAAATATTAAAACACAAAGACCAAACCTGCTGGAAGATAGATTAGGTAGAACTCTTGCAGACACTAATATAGGGAATGATTTTATGAACAAAACCTCAGCAGCATGGTAACTAGCAACAAGAATCAACAACTGAGGGCCAGGGATTTAGCTCAGCGGTTCCAGCATCTGCCTGGAAAGCACAAGATCCTGAGTTTGATCCCCTGTACCATATACCACAGTGCTGGGTAGAGGCAGAAGGATTGTTGTGATTTTGAGGCTTGCCTGGGGTAAACAGTGAGTTCAGGGCTAGCCTATACTACAAAGTGAAACCCTGTCTCAAAAAACTTTAAAAATAAAAAAAAGGAAAAGAATCAGCAACTGGGATCTCATTTTATTACAAAGCTTCTGCATAGCAAGAGAAACACCAACAGAGTGAAAAGACAACCTACAATTTGGGAAAAAAATTTTACCAGCTATTCCTCAAAAGACTATTATCTAGAATATATGAAGAACTTTAAAAAATCAGCCTCCCAAAATTTAAAGACCCAGTTCAAAAATGAACATATAAAATGAACACATATTTTCCAGATGAAGAAGTAAGGATTGCAAAGAAACATGAAAGAAGTTCAAATCAAAAGATACAGATGAAAATAACACTGAGATTCCATCTCACTCCTCAAATAGCTGCTATCAAGAAATCAACTATCAACAAATGCTGACAGGTCTATGGAGAAAATGGAACCCTCCTCCACTGTTGGTGGGAATGTAGAATGGTGCAATCACTATGGAGATCAGTGTGGAGATTCCTCAAAAAGCCAGGATTACAAATCCCATCTGACCCTGCCATTCCTCTGCTGGGTAGATATAAATAGGTTACAGATGTGTAAAGATCTTGTCTTCTCTAGTATGAGGAATTAAAGGTGGAAATGAGTTCTAAAATCTATGATAGGTATTGTGAAATAGTAAGAAAATATTCAAAGGGAAATGGGAGGTAGGGGTAAGTAAAGAAAGGAAAGAAAAAATCTAATAGTAAAAAAAGAAAACAAAGCTTATGTATATAGAGGGTGGGGAGGGTATGGGAAAAAATGAGAAGTCGGATCATGTACTGGTACAAATTCTCAATCTCAACTGTGCTCATAAAGTCTATATAAAATGTACCAATAGAAGCAATTTTTATAAAAAGGTTTTCACTAAAAAAAAAAATTGTATGGAAAGTACACACAGTAAAACTAATCAATGTGAGGACAGAATATCAGACCTAAAAGACAGTTTTGCAGTTAACAACCTTCAGGTGAAAGATTTATTAAAAATAGCAAGGACCACAAAAAATTCAATACAACTGCTAGATGATACAAAGAATAACATAAGACTGATACAAGTCACTGAAAAATCAGAAAATAGCATAAAGGACATTAAAAAACTGTTCACACAAGTAAATGCAGATGGCTGGAGATTTAGCTCAGGGTTTCCAACAACTTCCTGGCAAACACAAGGTCCCAAATTCAATCCCCAATACCACACACCAAAATGCCAGGTGTGGTTGCTCATGCCTATAATCCCAATACTTTGGAGGCAGAAAAGTTCTACATTACATTGTTTATTTGAGCTTGCTCTGTTCTCTATTAGGGGAATTCACTGATATAAATATTCAAATATTCAAAAGCAAAGGGGGAGGGGTAAGTAAAGAAGGGAAAGATTGCTTCGAGGCTGGCTTGGGCTACATAGTGACTTCAAAACAGTCTGAACTACAAAATAAGAACCTGACTCAAAAACTACAAAAAAAGAGAAGTAAATGCAGAAAATTTTTCAAGCATAGAAAAAAAATTTCAAATACAGATAAGTGAGACATATAGAACTTCAATTGGCCATGATTACAAAAAATATACATCAAAATATATAATGGTAAAGATATGAAAATGAAAATTATGAATATAAATATGAAAAGCTGTTAGAGAAAAGAAATAAATCACCTACAAAAGAAAGCCCATCATAATCACAGCAGATTTCTCAATAAACACCCTTAAATCAGGCAGAGCTTAAAGTGAAGTATTTCAAGTTCCAAATAAATAGCCTTCATACCAGATCAATGTACATTGTAAAATTATCTTTCAATAATTGATGGAGGAAAAAAAAACTTCTATGATAAAAATTATCTGAAGAAATTCATGAACAACAAACCAGCAATCTGCAAAGTTCTGAAGGTATGCTAGAAAAAGACAATACAGACAACAATTCCATGAATCCACCAGACAAGGCAAACAGTTAAACAGGACATGGAGAGAGAACAACCAACAGGAAAATAACGTGATAAAGATAGAAAAATATATATCAATTATAATCATCAATTGCTAATCAAAAGAAACATACTGACAAAATGGATCAGGAGACAAGATCCAACAATATGCTGCATGAAAAAAACATATTAGGGCCAAAGATCTAGCTCAGTGGCTCCAGCACCTGCCTTGCAAGTATAAGGATCTGGGTTTGATTCCCGGTAACCACATACAATAATTCTGGGCATGAACACTCACACCCACCAGCAATCAGAAGCACACACCACAGTGCCAGACATGGTGGCTCACGCTTTTAATCCCAGCACTGGGGAGGCAGAGGGAGGAGGATTGCTGTGATGTGAGTCTGAAGCTGAGCTCAGGGCCAGCCTGAACTACAAAGCAAGACCCTGTCTCAATAAAAAAGAAACACTAACAGATGTAAAAAATCATATAAGCAATTATACAACTGTAATAAGGGACCCTATTGCCACAATGTCGTAAATAGACCAACTAGCTCTCCCCCAAAAAAATAAACAAAAAAAATCAGAATTGAGCCTAACTTTTAAACAAATGGGCTTAAGAGTATTCCATCCTATATCAGAATACACATTCTTCCCAGCTGTCTATGAGACTTTCTCTAAAATAAACCACATACTAGCTCATAAAATACACTTAAATACATACAAATGAACTGAAATTATCCCATGCATAATAATATCAGACCACGGTGGGATGAAATGGAAAATCTGTAGCAAAATAAACCACATATACTTCATAAGCACATGGAAATTTAAAAATATACCTTCCTGAGCCATGGATTTAGCTCAGTGGTTCCAGCGCCTGTCCTGCAAGTACAAGGTCCCACGTTTGATGTCTGGTAACCACATACAACAATCCTGATTATGGTGACTCATGCCCACCAGCAATCAGAACCACATACCACAATGCCAGGAGTGATAGCTCATGCCTGTAATCCCAGAACTTGGGAGGCAGAGGCAGGAGTGTTGCTGAGTTCGAGGCTGAGATCAGGACCAGCCTGACCTATAAGGTGAGACTCTCTCTCAAAACACTTAAAAAAAATCCTTCTGAACAACCAATGGATTACAAATGAACTTAAAGAACAAATTAGATAATTTCTACAGTTAAATAATAAAACTAATAAAGCATACCAGAATGTATTGGACACAATGAAAACAGTCTTATGAGGGAAATTTATATCAATGAATTAATCCCCCTATCAGAAAAACAGAGCAAGCGCAAATAAACAATGTCATATAGAACCTCCAGCTTTTAGAAAAAAAGGAGCAAGTCAAGCTCCTTAAACAAAGTTTGTTTAAAGGAAAAAATTATAAAGGTCAGAAACGAAATTAATTCAATGGAGATTAAGAAAACAATAACAGAAAAATCAATGAACTGAAGAGTTGGTTCTTGGAAGAATAAATAAAATTGACAAATCCTTAGCTCATGTTATTAAGAAAAGACTCAAATCCATGCAATTAGAAATGAAAAGGATGGAATCATAATACATACTGCACAGGCTGGGGATTTAGCTCAGTGGCTCTGGTGTGTGCCTGGCAAAAGCAAGGTCCTGAGTTAGATCCCCAGTCCCACATACTACAATACTGGGTGGGGTGGTGGTACATACCTGTAATCCCAGCACTGGGCATGCAGAGGCAAGAGGATTGCCACAAATCCAAGGTTAGCCTGGGCTACAGCTACACAGTGGTTCAGGGCCAGCCTAAACTACAAAGCAAGACCCTGTCTCAAAAACAAAACAGAACAAAACAAAGCAAAAAAAAAAAAAAAGCATACTGCAGGAATCCAGAGGATCATTAATATGTACTGCCAGAATCCATATGCTAATAAGGTAGAAAACACAGAAGAAATGGACAGATTCCTAGATACTGAATGAAGATATAAAAATTCTAAATAATTCAGTATCAGTCATGGAACTGAAAAATGTAATTAAAAACCTACCAAAAAAGAAAAGCCCAGGCCCTGATGGATTCAATGCTGAATTCTACAAGAAATGTAGATAAAATGTACTGCTATTATTTCAAAAAGCTTTCAATAAAATTGAAAAGGAAGTGATAAACCCAAATTCATTCCTGGAAGTAGGCATTACTATAATAATACCAAAACCAGAGAAGGCTCTATAACTAAAAAAAGAGAACTGCAAGGCATCTCCTTAATGAATACAAATGCAAAAACCCTCAATAAGATATTGGCAAACAGAGTGCAGAAAATCATCAAGATTACACACCCTGACCAAGTAGGGATACATCCCAAGGATACAGGGGTGGTTCAACATATATAAATCAAAAAAAAAAAAAAAATGCAACATAGTACATTAACAGAGCCATAGACAAAAACATTATGATCATCTCAATAGATGAAGAAAAAGCATTTGAGAAAACTCAACACTGATTCATGACCAAAAAAAAAAAAGTCTACAGAATATTGGATAGAATATTCATCTCAGAATATTCATCTCAATCTGATAGAAGCTATCTATGGCAAACCAACAGCCAACATAAAAGATCTAAATATTAAAACAGAAATGCTAAATTTACTGAAAGAGAACAGGTAAAACTCTTAAAGACACTAATGTAGGCAAAAACTTTATGAGAAAAACCCTGATCACACAGGAACTGTCACAATCAACTGGGATCTCATCTCATTAAAAAGCTTTTGCATAGCAAAAGAAACTACCAACAGAGTTAAGAGGGTTGGGAATTTAGCTCAGTGGTTCCAGCATCTGCCTTGCAAGTGCAAGATTCAGAGTTCAATCCCCAGTAACATACACATACAACAATGCTGGGTACGGTGACTCATGCCCACCAGGAATCAGTACCACATACCACAGTGCTGGGCATGGTAGCTCATGCCTGTAATTCCAGCACTGGAGGCAGAGGCAGGAGGATTGCTGAATTCAAGGCTCGCCAAGGCTACACAGTAAGATATTATCTACCAAGGAATTTTTAAAAAGGACATCACCCATGTAGGAAATATGAACTCAATTTTTACAATGTAAATTTTGTATATGCAATTTAAGAACTGTATTTGTTTTTCTGTCAGGAAGAAAACATACCAAATAGTGATAGTAATTATCTCAGAATTAGAAATGACTTATTTTCTCCTTCTCTCACCTTCAAAGTCCACAGTAACAAGGAGAGGAGGGGGAGGAGAGTACAATTTTATTGGTTTGTTTATTTGTTTGTTTTTTTGAGACAGGGTCTCACTTTGTAGTTCAGGCTGGCCCTGAGCTCAGCCTCAAACTCACATCACAGCAATCCTCCTGCCTCTGCCTCCCAAGTGCTGGGATTACAGGCGTGAGCCACCACGCCCGGCACTGAGGTATGTGGTGCTGATTGCTGCTGGGCGTGAGTCTCCACGCCCAGTATTGCACGTGATTACCGGGTATCGAATCCAGGCCCTTGCGCCTACAAGACAGGCGCTGGAACCACTGAGCTAAATGCCCGGACTGAGAGCACAGTTTTAAAGCAATAGCCACTTACACTTCAAATAAGGCCCACCCAGGCACCCACATGGTTCAAGTTGTGGTTCAAGACTGGTCTGTGGCACGTTTAGGATCAGCCATAGCTCTGACATCATGAATGTCTTCTCTCCCCCTAAATTCTACAAGTCAGGGGACCCAGGAGCCAAGCAAGACTATAGCACATACATCAGCAGGAAAGTTATTTTTGCACTGCAGAATTCTTCAAAAGTTTCTGGTCTGGGGTGGAAATGAGGAACAACAGGAAAGAGCCATTGTAAACCAAGAGACATGCTTCATCTTTCAAACGGATTACACATTAACATGTCTTTACCAAAAGACAGTGATCAGAGCCAGAAAAAAAAAATGTTTTATCAGTGAGTGAACTAGCAATTATTAGTCAAGACCAATTTACAATTATTGGCTCTTTAAAATCTGTAAGAAAATCTTTCAAAACTATTTATACCTAAAATTATTCTAATAACTAGATGTGTTTTACCAATTAGTTAGCAAAGCATATACAAAATAATTACCTCTTCCTTTTCATGGAGCATAATATGCGCTTTGAGACTGGCCACTCTGGAGAACTTCTTGTTACACACAGGACAGGTAGGATCTTCCGCATTATGGGTACATTTATGAAGTGTCAGGTTGAACTCGACATTAAATGTTTGGGGGCACTGATCACACCGATGTGGCTATTTGGAAAGAAAAGTAAAGAAGCTACTAAAATACAATCTTCCCATAGGTGCTTGTTAAAAAACATTACTATTGATATCTCTTCTGTACCAGAGTCAATACATCAAAAGGGACATCATAAACCTGCTGTATGAGTTCCCAAAAGATGTTTGTTTTTGATTTTGAGACCAGATTTTGTTATGCAGTTCAGGCTGGCCACTAACTCACAATGACCCTCTTGCCTCAGACTCTCAATCACTGGGATTACAAATGTGCACCTACAAGCCTGGCTTTAAGAATTAGAAAGAAAATATACATTCACAGAGAATAGTCCTACTATGAAATGGTGCATAGAAATGTATCTAATTACAGTTCCTAGGAAAAGAGATGTGAGGAAACTTCAGCCCACTACTTTTCCTTCTGTTCCTGATCAACTAACTCACTGTACACTCCAGCTGGAAGGTATTCTCCCATTTACTGGTAAAAAGCTGATACAACCTCCGGTCGGTTCTTCTGAGATATAAAGACCAACCATTTGGACTGTCAGTAAGGAGAGTCCTGTCTGTAAACAGCAGGGCCGCCTTCTATCTGCAGGGCTCTAAGTCAGCAGTTCTCAGAACTGAGCCTGAAGTGACTCCCAGCTCCCAGGGAGGACAGCGGGTGTTCCTGCCCCTCCTCACCTTAAGTAAGCCTACCAGAGAAATGTCAGCACTCATTTTGGAACTGTAGTCTTAACTATTACTTTCCATCCATCAGGCAAAGCCTCCTCTACAGTAGACGATAATACTCTGTTTTGTCAAGACACAACAGTCTTGATATAACCACAAAGGATATCACAAAAAAAGGATTCTAAACTCTACTTAAAATAGTATGGCACAGGGAAAATTAGCCAGACTCATTTAATTCTCATGTTTTTTCTATGGGAAGTCTAAAAAATTGAGTGAACAAATAAACAAATGAGAGATGACAGGAAATCAGGAATTACACTCTGAGAGTTGGAGTATGAGAAGGGAATGAGAGGAAGGTAGAAAGAAAAGAGAAGGCACCAGGATGAAAAAAGATAAAGATAAGGTATGCATCAATTTCCAAAAACCAATGCCACTGTCCTGTAATACTAATAGGCACAAATAAGAAAATTAAAAATATTTTTTTAAGAATAGGAAGAGTTTATTGAGAAAGCAAGCTTTGGCCTAAAAGGGACAGAAAGGGGACCTAAAAGTGAGGTGACCCAAAAATACTTCTTAAAGACAATCTAGGGGCTGGCACACAGTTCAGTGGTAGAATGTGTGAATATGCTCAGTATATATAGGTTCTGGGTTTAGTCCCAGCACCAAAAAAATTTAAAAAATAAAAAGATAGTATACTTTGCTCCCTACTGAACAACCTAAAACTTCTACAGTGCCATGTAGGACCACTTGAGGATAAACTCCCTGCTGGAGAGCTGTAATCCCAGCACTCAGAAGGCTCAAGCAGGAGGATTGTAGCAAACCGAAAGCCAGCCTGGGCTGCAGAGTCAGCTTAAGACTGGCTTGAACTATATAATGAAAGCCTGTCTCAAAAAAAACAAACTCTGCTGTTCAGTCGTTTAGGGAATTGAAACTACTGAAAATTTTTAAAATATTTCCACTCATATTTGTCAACTCAATAAATAACTTTGATTCCTTCACTAAGACATGCTCTCAAAAAAATATCAAAATGTTTACAGAAAATAAAATATTCAGGGCCAAAGATTTAGCTCAGTGGCACTGAGCCTGCCTCACAAGCCCATGGTGCTGAGTTCATTCCTGAGTACCAGAAAAAAATAATAAAATAAAATAGTCTACAATTGAATAATATTTAAGTGAGAAAACTTTAGATTTGATATACTGAGTTTTAGACCGCTAGTTTCAATGCTTATGCTCATGACACCCCTTTTAAAATACATACCTTGTCATTTCGCTCATGATCCCTCATGTGGCGCTGAAACTGGGACTCTTTTGGAAAAGACAGCAGACAGATTTCACATTTATGGAAGTTCGGAACTGGACAGTCATAATCAGGGTTCTCTGCATCCAATGCTAAAACTCCATCTATTAAAATGCATAAGTACACACAATAAATGCCAGTTGTTATTCTCATTGTATAAATAAAACTGTTATTTGGTTATTATTTTATAACTTAATTATGCCACAGGCTTATGAGAAATTTTATTTTAAAAAAAAATTTTAGATGAGATTAATATATTGAATGTTTTTAATAGGCATGTCTTAAAGTTAGAAATGAGATGTGTTGAGATGAGTAAAATGGGACAAGAGCACTCTAAATCCTGGTTGACAGGATTTCTCTAAGCCAGAAAATAGTTTCCTGAGGCTTCACAGCCACAGACACGCACCCAAACGAGTTGCTGTGTTTTTCTTAACTTTTAAAGAGTCAGTCTCTTTTAAAGTCAGTAGAAACAATTTCACCTCTATAAAACTTCTACATGTACCGAACTGCACAGCAAGAGAAACCACCAACAAAAAGAAGACACAACTCACAGAATGAGAAAAAAAATTTACCAACTACTCTTCATACAAAAAACTAACATCTTGGACTGGGGATTTAGCTCAGTGGTTCCGGTGCCTGCAAAGGCCCAGGTTCGATCCCTGGTAACCACATACAACAATGCCAGGTATGGAGACTCACACCCACCAGCAACAAGAACACAGAGCCAGGTGTGGTGGCTCCCAATTTCACCTCACTCCAGAAAGAATGGGGATCATCAAGGAATCAGTCAAAGGCTGGTAAGGCCACTGGAAAAAAAAGGCTTCTCCTTTGCTGGTGGGAGTGTAAACTCATAGAACCACTGTGGAAATCCATATGGAGATTTCTCAAAAAACTAACAAAACTAGAAGTTCCATTTGACCCAGCTGTTATCCTTGAAAGTGTCTTCCCAAAAGAGTTAACAGCATCAAGCCACAGTGATATATACGTACGCATGTTTATAGCAACACAATTTACAATAGCTATCAATCTTAGAAACAGTCCATATGCCCATCAACAGATGAATGATAATGTAGCATTATAATACAATGAAGTATTATTCTGCCATAAAGAAGGGCAAATGAGACATTTTTTAGATAAATGGATGCAACTGGAGACTATAATTTTTAGTGCAATAAATCAGGCACAAGTTTATATATCACATTCTTTTGTATTAGAAACTCAAAGCCATCCTAAGGAGCAAAATGGAAGACAGATATTGGGAGGTAAGAAGAAAATGTTCAAATAGAAAGGGGAATTGGAGGAGGTGAAAAGAGAATGGAAGGAAAAAAGGGAAATAAAGCTTTTGTAAATGGGAAGGGAAGGTTAAGGGGGAGGTATGGGGAAAAAAGAATCAACGCATATTATGTAAAGGTACAAATTTTCTGTAATGAATGTGATCTTTATGTATGACCAATATGTATTAATAAAAATAAACAGAAAACAGCAAAAATAGTACACCAACCAGCTGCATAGCTTTTTAAAAACACCTAATCTTTAGTTGAAATATAAAACCTTCAAATGCTGATTCACTAACTTTATCTCTGAAAACCACTGCTCTACAAGATAAAATCAAAAGAAAAAGCTTATTCTCTCATACATTCATAGTTTGCAGTGCCTTGGCAAATCATGTTTCTAGAAAGTGTTTCCATTAAACAAATAAACAAGTAAAGAGTTTCAATGAACCCATCTAAGTAAAACTTAGAAATACTTTCAAATAAGAATAAACTTAACAGTGGGGTATGGTGGTACATGCCTATAATGCCAAAGGGTAGGGGTTAGCCAGGAGGATGCAAATTTAAGCCCAACAGGGGCAACTCATAGGACCTTATTTCAAATTTATAGATGAATGAATGAATCAGTGAATGTTTTTTAAAGGCCTGGGGCTCACTCCCTATTACTGGGAGTAGAAAAAGAATATGACAAATAACATATAAATCACAAAATTTGTCAAAACTGTCAGAAAATAGAGACATCCTAAGTCAAATTTAAAAACACATCAGATTTCAGAAATCCTGACTAGGGTGGAAGCTAAGCTTAAGATTCAAGAAACTCAAGAAAGGGAATTCCAGGCCAGGGATTTAGCTCAGTGGTTCCAGCGCCTGTCTTACAAGCGCAAGAACCCGGGTTCAATCCCCAGTTAACCACATACAATACTGGGTGTGGAGACTCACGCCCAGCAGCAACCAGTACCACATACCACAGTGCTGGGCGTGGTGGCTCACACCTGTAATCCCAGCACTCAGGAGGCAGAGATAGGAGGATTGCTGTGATATGAGTTGGAGGCTGAGCTCAGGGCCAGCCTGAACTAGAAAGTGAGAACCTGTCTCAAAAAAAAAAAAAAAAAAAAAGGGAATTCCAAAGCCCCTCTAGACTGTTACTCCTCTTGGGGTCACCTTTCTGCACTGAGAAGCCTGTCCACCAAAGACTTCCTCCCAGAGTGGGTACCTTGGCCACTTGAGCTGCCTTTACTTCCTAACTTATTTACATCTTCTTTTTCTCATGCTAGAGAAAAGATCCGATATTTACACATCTGTGACCTATTTATTTCACTTATGAGGATATCCTCAAGGTACATCCATTTGAGTATAAATGATTCAATCTTATCACTTTTTATGGCAGAGTAATACTCCATTCTGTAAAAGAACCACAACCTTTTTATCCAGTCTCCAGGTGGGAAAATCTTGCATTATACCTATGTCAACTACCACTGCAGCCACAGAGGCTGTCAGATTCTCTAAAGGGTGAGTGACCTGCAGCCTCATGGTAGATCTGTGTGCCTGAGGATGGCTGCATTATTTGTCTTATATTTTACTAATATATGTTAACTGTATATATATTAAGAAGATTCATTATATTTCCACACATGCATATAGTGAGCACTAATCACCTTCAATTATGCTTTCTTTACCTTCACTCTCATACCCACCCACCCCTTGATCCCTTCCCTTCCAGGTCCCTGGTAATTACTATCCTACTGTCGGACTGATTTTTCTTCTTCTTCTTCTTCTTCTTCTTCTTCTTTTTTAAATTTCCACACATGGTAGAGAACAAGCAACATGTCTTTGTGTCTGGTTATCTCTCTTAATGTGATGTACTCCAGTTCCACCCATAAGGTTGGCCACAATAGGGTATCATTCTTTCTATGGCTAATACTCCACTTCAAACACAGACCATCAGTCCTTTATCCATCTGTTGCTGATAAGCACCTCCCTACACTAATTTGCTATCTTGTCTAGTATGACTAGAGCCCTAATAAATATGGGCATTGTATGTATCTTGTTATGGTGATGTCATTTCCTTCAGATATGCATCCAGAAGTGGGATAAATGGATCCTAGTTTCATTTCTAGTTTTTTGAGGAACCTTCATACTGCTTTCCATAGCAGCAATACTAATTTCCATTTCCATCAACAGGGTATAAAAATTCATTTTTCTCCACATCCTTGCCAGCATTTGTAATGTTTTGATTTTCTGATAATAGCCATTCCAATAGAGTGAAATGCTATCTCACTATAATTTTAATTTGTATTTCTCTGATGGTCAATACTAGTGAACATTGTTTCATCTATTTGCATTTATAATCTTTTGAGAAGTACATGTTCGATCACTAGCCTTTTTTTTCAACATAGTGTCCTGCTTTTTAGTTCAGGCTGGCCCTGAGATCACTATGTAGCCCAGGCAAGCCTCAAACTCACAGCAATTCTCCTGCCTCTGCCTCCCGAGTGCTGGGATTACAGACGTACACCCGACATTGTGGTATGTGGTTACCGGGATTGAACTATGGGACCTCGCGCTTCCAAGGCAGATGCTGGAATCACTAGCTAAATACCTGGCCCCCTCTAGCCTATTTCTAAACTGGATTATTGGGAGTTCCCTTAACTGAGGGAAGAGGAACAGTACTGGGCACTGAATTCACAAAGCACTGAGTTATATCCCTAACCCTGTTAAATCTTTTGCTTTGACATAACCTCCATAAATTACCCAGTTCAGGATGGCCTTGATCTTGTGACCCTCCTGCCTCAGCTTCCCAAGTACCTAGGATTATAGATGAGTGCCACCGCATCTACATTGTTAATTTTCTGAGTTCTTTACATTTTTTGAGTTCTTCCCATTCTGTGGGCAGCATTCTTAAATGGTACCTCAAAGAACCAGATGCTCTTGTCTCCATGTCAGCATGGTATTTTCTGCCACCCTCCACATACATATAATAAACACAAAGACACAAGCACCTAGCAGAATCTAAGAGATCATCCTGAACAATTTTTCAGCCTTGTGTTTCTGCTCCCCTGCAAAGACAGAAGATACATCATTCAAAGAGCTCCTTGGAAGACTGGAAGACAGAGATCCAAAGCAGTGTAATCACACAGTCATCTTATCCACAAAAACAGGACTACCACATGCTTTAATTATTCACCCTTTCTGCCACAAGAGCTCTAAATTCGCTATAAAAATCCAACAGAAACTGATTGCATGATGATCAGAAAACATATGAGCAGCTGACTCTAGCAAAGGAATTTAAATCAAGCTTTAAAATCAATTTAGTTCTTTATAAAAACAAAAATTGAAAACAATATAAAACAGCTGTCCATTTACCACTGCAAAAACAACAATGTCAATCTCCAAGCTGGGAAAAAAAAAAAAAAATAATGTGTCCTAATGCTATTGGAAGAAGAACTTACCAATAATTTATTAATATGACCATCTTTTTTTAGTGCTACTCAGTGCCCCACCCATCACTCAATAATCATAACCATGCCCAGGCCTAATTTGTAATGACTTGGGTCTATACAAGTTAGCTTTAAAATCACTCTTTTCCCTAGATCACACCAGGCAAATTAGGCTAAGCAGCTAAATCTTAATGGCAGAGGTCAGTTTCTTATCTTCAATCTAGAGACACTATAATGGTCTTGGAGGAAGGAAGTCTACTGCAGATTTAACTCAGGCTCTCATTCATGTTAGGCAAACACTCTACCATGGAGCCGTATCCCCAGTCCTTTTTTTAAATTGCATTTTCAGACAGCATTGTACTAACTTGCCCATATTAGTCTAGAACTTGCTACCATCTGACTCAGTCTCCCAAGGAGCTGAGATTACAGGCATGTGTCACTGCACTCGATATACTTTGGTTTTTCATATCAAATGCCTCTCTATAACATGGTGACAAGTTCAAAACACATGTGCTGCATTTAAGGATCTGGTTCAAGTTTGCAACACAGGACAAACTCTTAAGCACCAGTTAAAATCTGAAGCTTTTGGTTTTTGTTTTGTTTTGTTTTGTTTGAGGCAGGGTCTTATTATGTACTACAGGCTGGCCTTGAACTCAACTCTAGTCTCAAACTCTTAGTGATCCTCCTGCCTCACCTTCCTCAGTGCTAGGATACCACCAGGCCTAGTTGAAGTATTTTTAATGTAAAAGTGACATATATTTCAGTTTCCAAAGCCTGCTTTTACTTCTGCATTCCGAAAAAAATTTTTTCTGAGACTCAGCTGTCCTTGCTGTCCCTGCTGTTAATATTCAATGTGCTCCTTTCCTACTTTTCTCCATCATAGCTGCTGTATTTGCAGATACCACCCACCCTGGGGCAGGCAGCACAGGGCTGCTTCTCACTCAGCAGAGTGAAGCTGTCTATCTCCTAGGACACCTCTAGGAGTCTCAGCCACCACCTCCATTTCCAGTCATTACTGTTCCTTCTCTCTCTTTTTTTAATTTTTAACTCCTTCCAGCTTTGTTTCCTCCTCTTTCTGTGCACCTCCCATGACAGCCAGCTTTCAAGTTTTAGCAGCTGGACTTTAGCAGGTATAACTATTGAGCCTGTGAACCCTTTTTTGCCTCATAGCTATACCTCATCACTGTATCTCCAGAGATTTCACAGGTCTGACACACAATCCATATCTAAAAGATATCTGCTAAATATCTGGAGAGATACAGCTTCATTTCCACTTCCTCTGGCTCTCTGAAGCTCCCAAGACAACATAACTAACTCCTCCTTTTTGCCTAGTTGGGTCATGCTCTCCATCTAAAGATTACCTACCTTAGAATTAATATTTGTCAGCTTACATACCACCAGATATTTCTATTTTGTCTTACGCACCCTTCAGCTAGCTGAAATGCACTGCCTTACACTCTTTGTTGACTCTCCCATGAGCCAAATCCTCGACTTTATTCTTGCAGACCCAATGGAGATACTCAACAGTCTACTTAAAAGGAACTGCACTCAGCACCCAGAAGTGGCCCATAGAAGATTCTTATATATTAGAATGTTCCTATTAGCTGTCTGATGTCTCTACTGTTAAGTAGGTACTCACCTGAAAATGAAATGTAACTCACATAGAAAAAAAAAAAATAACTCCATTTAGAATGGTTGTTACCAAGAACACAAAAAAAAACAATGAAATTGTGAGGAAAAAACCCTTCGATATTGTCAAAGAGAAAGTAAACCATTATGAAAATCAGCAGGGAGATGTCTCCAAAAACTAAAAATTGGATACACTATTTGACCGAACTATACTATTACTTGGTATATTCCTGAACAAATTAAAGACAATATACATACAAATATGCATATTTGTGCTTATAGTGTCACAATGTACAACAGTTAAGCTGTGGAAATAGCACAGATGCCCATCAACAGGTGAATACATTGTGGTATACATACAAACTGGAGTATTACACAGTCATAAAGAGTTAAGTAATGTTATTTTCAGGAAATGGATGGAATCGGAAACTATGTTAACAAAAAAACTAGTCTATTATCATATTGTATGTAAAAAAAGTACCAATAAAATGCATTTTAAAAAAGGAAAATAGTTCAGGTAAATATTTCAAACTTTCTTATATATGCAATGTAAAAATAAATAAGTAAAGTAGGGTGGGTGGGGCTATGGGAAAAAATGAGAATTAAGTTGTGTCTTATACTGGTACAAATCCCCATTATGGAGTGCAATCATGATGTGTATATTTAATGTACCAATAAAGATAATTTTAAAAAAATAAATAAATAAATAAATAAATAAGTAAAGGACAGATAGCAGGAGTCTAGAAGGTAGACTTTAAAGATGAAGAACAGAGTTAGGGGAAGAGAAAAAAAGGAAGAGGCAGTTGGTAAGGATAAAATTGTAATCACAATATGTTATATGCATGTACCAATACAGCAAAACAAACCTCATTATTACATATTACTAATATGTAGCAATAAAAAGTCCATAGCCTCCTCTTCTAGTTAGAACACAGAATTCTACAATCACAGTTAGTTTGAAAGTCACTAGGCCTTTTGACAATCAACAGGCCAACAGTTTACTATTAAGCATGATAATTCCTTTGATGAAGGAAAAACTGATTTTCAACATACAACACAATTTCTGTTTCTATTATTGCTATCATCCTATTTCTTAGCTCTATAAACACACAACTTATGTTAGTGCTGACACAACAAGTATATTTACTTTCAAAGCAGGAATATTATAGTGTCACAGAGAACTGGAGAAAGTCTCTTCTTAGATCCAGTCACCGGTCAATAAAATATATTTGTGTCCTAAAAACTAGTACATATGACTGAAATATAAATATATATGTCACAGGATGTGGAGCCAGAAAACTTGAGGGCACCTCAGTCTTGCCACATGATCAGGTGTGTGTCTCTGGCATACCAAATAATCTCTCTTCACCCAAACAAAAAGATAATGATTTCTGTCTTACCTACTAACAGTTATTATGAAGATCCAGTTTATACAATGTATATAAACTTTTAAAAATAATTTTTTAAAAAATAAAGCATATGGGCCAGTTATCCTTACCAACTGCCTCTTCCTTTTTTTCTCTTCCCCACTGTTCTTCATCTTTAAAGTCTACCTTCTAGACTCCTGCTATCTGTCCTTTACTTATTTATTTTTACATTGCATATATAAGAAAGTTTGAAATATTTACCTGAACTATTTTCCTTTTTTAAAAGGAATAAATTACCAAGAACCATAGCTCAGTGGTTCCAGTACCTGCCTTGCAAGTGCAGGGTGACTAGATTGATCCCTAGGAACCACTTACAACAATGCCAGGCCCGGTGACTCACACCCACCAGCAATCACCGGGCGAGGTGGCTCACGCCTGTAATCCCAACACTTGGGATACAGAGGCAGGAGGATTGCTGTGAGTTCTAGGCTTGCATGAAAGACAAAGTGAGACCCTGTCCCAAAAAAATAAATAAATAAATAAAGCAAGCATATATCTGTCAGAATGTCTAAAACTAAAAAGACAAACAATATCAAGAACTGATGCAGTTATGATGCAACTGAAAATCTCCTAGACAGAGTGTCTCATATTCGCCTAGAGAGAGGTGAAAGTTGCTACAACTATAGTGAAAAACTATTTGGTACCATCAATCAAAGCGAATACTTGAATATCTTGAACCTAGTAGTTCTATACACAGGGAATGCATAAAAAAGATATGTTTAAATATTCATAATCAAGCTGTTTATAAGAGGCAGAAACTAAACACAAATACTCTCCAAAAGCAAACTGGGTAGGGCTGGGGATTTAGCTCAGTGGTTCCAGTGCCTGCCTAGCAAGCACAAGGTCTCAAATTTGACACACACACTCCCACCCCATAACCACATACCACAGAACCCTAGTATTGGAGGGGCAGAGACAGAAGGATTGCTGTGCTTTTGAGGCTCAACTGGGCTACAGAGTGAGCTCAGGGCCAGCCTGAACTACAAAGCAAGACCCTGTCTCAAAAAAAAAAAAAAAAGTATAATGGTAAATACATTGGAGAAGTTGAGATAATGGACAGTACTAAATAATGAAAACAAACAAAATGGTACTCCATACAAAAACATCAATGAATTTCACATTCACTAGAAGAACCTAGCCAAAAAAAAAAGACACTCTATACAGTTTAGTCTTTTAAAACATTCAATGATAGGCAAAAATTAACTTATGCTGTCAGAAGTCAGAACAGTGGCTAGACTTACTAGGGTATTGCTTGGGATGCAGCATAATGAAGATGCCTTAGGCTATTGTTAATGTCCTATTTCTATTCTGGGCATTAATTACATGAGTGAGTTCTCTGGAAAATTTATTGACTAGCAATTCACCACAACTTCTGCTCTTCTCTGTATGTCAAATATCAATGTATTTCACTTAAAAGTCAACAGCTATCATGCACAATTTTATTTTGCTCTTTAGTCTTTTTTCCTTGAGATTGATTAGCATTAGCTAACTAAGGCCTAGCTTTCTGGTAAACAAACTTTCACTGATCACACTCATCATCAGTGGACACATTACCTATAGTAGCTCTCAGGCTATAACAGCACACTGGAGTGCTCTGGAGCCAGAAAATCTAGTGTCTAAAACAATTAAACATACCCTTTAGAAAAAAGTCTGCCAACTCCTGCCTCAGGTAGTCAGCCATGACTCATTTACAGGGACGCATTCCCAATGCAGCCCTGGTATTCCCACTGCCTTCCACACTCCAAGGCTCTTCTTGCTCAACAGGGAAGCTTCAGCATTCAAGGGGCGCTGGGTTGTATGTATCATGAATTATTTTCCACAGAAAACAACTAGCATATTTACTCATCATAAACTCCTTAAAGCAAATAAGGACTTTGTCTTTGTTATGGGACAGAAAGATTGGCTGATTTCCTAAGTTAATAATCTTCACAAAATTAAGACTGCCAAAATGGGTAGTTGTCTGTTTTTCACCAGATACCTAACACCTCAGCAGATCACATTTTTAACCAGCTGCTGAATGTTCTCTGCCAAGTATTTTCAAGTAAATACAAGAATTTGCTAGTGTACTACATAATGATATATAATTACATATTTTTTATAAATGTATAGAAAATGTTTTCTAAGTATGACATGTACTACCAACTTACAAGATGACTTTAGTAGTACAAAAATAATTTATAATTATAAGGTATTTAATGTGTCTAGATATAACAGACACACTAAAACAGTATAGAATTGGCGTGACGCCACAGACATACAGGCCAGCTGAACAGAACCGAAAAATCCAGAAAAATCCTCATTTACACCATCAATTAATTTTTAACAAGAGTGCCAAGATAGATCAATTAGGGAACAGTTTCTTCAACAAATGGCTCTGGTTAAGTGGATGGACTACATGTAACAATGAACTCAGACTCTTAACTTCCCACCACATACAAAAATTAATTCAAAGCAGACCCAAGATCTCAACTTTAAAACTATAAAACTCTCAGAAAATAAGGTAACAGTTTCATGATGGTCGCTATGGCAATAGTTTCTTAAATAAACCAAAAGCTATAGGTATCCAACCAAGAAAAAGAAAAAAATGGACTTCATAAATTTGTGTGTCAAAGATTTTGTCAAGAAAGTGAAAGATTAGCTATAGAATGTGAGGAAATATTTGAAAATCATATCTAGTAAGAGTTCAATATTCAGAATATTTAAATTTTTACAACTTAACACTAAAGGCAAACCACACAATTTAAAAATCAACAAAAAATTGACATTTCCCCCAAAACACAAATAGCCAAGTACACAAAAGGTATTTGTATCACTAATAATTAGAGAAAAGTATAATAAATCAAACTCATGATCACTATGATTATGAGAATCATTACTACTAACATGATGATGATCTACAAGCATTTTAGTCTCAGGAATCCTTTACATTCTCAAATATTAAGGAAATCCTAAAGTAAGAAAAAACAGAATATATCACTTTTCTCAAAATTAACCAAAAATAAAACCAATTTACATATTCTTTTCAAGTACATACGGAACATTTACAAAATATGACCACAGAACATGAAACAAGCCTCAGAAAATTTCAAATGACTACAATAATTCAAGGTATATTTCCTGGCAATGTAATTCCAATAGAAATCACTAACAGAAATGGCAATCTTAAAAGTCCTAAACGTTTGGGGGCCGAAGAGTGGTAGCTCAGTGGTTCCGGCACCTGTCTTGCAAGAGCAAGGACCCGGGTTCAATCCCTGGTAACCACATACCATACTGGGCGTGGAGACTCATGCCCAGCAACAATCAGTACCACATACCACAGTGCCGGGTGTGGTGGCTCATGCCTGTAATCCCAGCACTTGGGAGGCAGAGGCAGGAGGATTGCTGTGATGTGAGTGGAAGGCTGAGCTCAGGGCCAGCCTGAACTACAAAGCGAGACCCTGTCTCAAGAAAACCTAAAAAAAAAAGTCCTTAATGTCTGGAAACAAGCCACACCTTATTGAGGAATTTATGAGAAATTTATGAGAACTTCAATGGAAATTACAGAAGAATCTTGAATCTAATGAGCATAAAAATAAATCAACTTTAAGGATGCAGTAGAAATGCCAACAGCGTTAACAATACAGATTAATGTAACTAACAGGTTGTGCTCAGTAACAGCAGCCCATCTCTCTACAGATGAGGCTTATTTCTGTCCACATCAAGTGTGTGTTTTGGATAGGCCTATTCTTAGTCCTGGCTTTAGGTTTTGATTTTAACATCATTTTCCCTAGAAATCCTACCTTAAAGCCTGCTACCTACTGCCATACAATGTCCACCACGACCTTAATCACTGTACTGACAGTGTACTGACTGTCTCTGGCCCAACTTTGTATCCCCAGACCTACAACAGTATCCACTTACCACAGTAAATGCTCAAAACAGCTGTAATCCTGGCACTTGGGGAGGCTGCCCCACCTGGGCAACTGAGGGAGACCTTACTTTAGGAAAAAAATTTTTAAGGTAAAATTCTATTGCCAGGCATGGAGGCACACACCTGTAATCCCAGCACTCAGGAGGAAGAGGCAGGAGGATCATCATGAGTTTGGGGCCAGCCTCATCTACACAGTGAGTCAAGGCTGATCGGAACTACACAGTGAAACCCTGACTCAAAGAAAAAAAAAGTAGAATTTAATTTGTTTTCTCCCCTCAGTACCAGGGATCATATCTGCAAGGCACAAGGTGCAATTCCACTAAGCCTATAAAAAATAAAATTTTAAAAAAGCTAAAGACAAAAACCCTGGGTTCAATCTCCAATACAGGAAAAAAAAAAAAAAAAGGTGTTGAACAAATGGATTCATGCAAACAAGGGATTTTGAATTTATTAAGATAAAATAATAAAATGTATCTGGATGCACATGCAGAGCCAAATCTCAACTCCAACACTTACTGGTTAGGTGGACCTCTCAAATTACCCTCTCCAAACTTCACTCCTGCTCTCTGTGGCAATCCCTGCACACTTGGCTAGAGTTTCTTAGGAATAAAATTCTCAAGGGATACCAACAAGATAGACAAAATCACTTCAGATTATGAGAATCATTACTGAGAGTAACTAACATGATAATGATCTACAAACATTTTAGTGTCAGGACCCCTTTACATTCTCAAATATTACGGAGACCCTACATGACCTTCAACTGATATGTTATAGCTAATAATATTTGCCCTATGAGAAGTCTCAGCAATTTTTAAAATATTCATTCAATAGGTCTATTCCATGTTAACATACATATAAATTTTTATGAAAAAATAACTATAAAAAGAATCATGCTCCCCACCCCTTATTACTGAGAGACTGAACTCAGATGCCTCCTATTCTAGAGCTACTCCTTCAGCCCTTTATTTTTTAGTTGCAGAGTATTGATAGGTAACCCAGTGAACCACTGTGGTAGAGAATAACTGGTACAAAGCAGGACAATTACTTTTGAAGAGATCTGAGGACAGCACTTACAGTTTCAGGAGGACAAAAGGACATGATACATCAGGACAAGGTCAAAGGCCCCGAATGAAAAATGTGGCATTATCAAGTACACCAACACTGCACCCTAGAGCAAGAGATGAGAGCTGACGACTGGAAATTCACTGAGGATCATGCAGAGGTGCCAATCCTGTGGGCCTGTAAGATTGATGAGTGATAAATACTGTGGTGAGATTTACGTCAAAGGGAGGACCCCACTCTGTGGCTTTAATCAGGATGTGACTGTCAGGTTAAAGAGATCATCTAAAGCACACACGTGATAGATTTAAAGAAGACATGAGGGCAGGTGTGGTGACACATGCCTATAATCCCAGCACTTGGGAGGCTGAGGCAAGAGGATTGCACCAAGTTTGAGGCTGGCCTGGGGTACACATTGAGTTCAAGATCAGCCTCAACTACAGAATCAGAATGAGATTATGTTATGAATTCTACAGATCAAACAAAATTATCCTTGGGTTTGAAAACCCAGGTACACAGTGATGCCACGTGGTATGAAGTGGAATTTTTACAATCTCTTCTGTCTTCTTCCATGCAGCCAAGTGACACTGCACTTTACATCCATTATTCCTAGCATACTAACAAAAAAATCAAAAATCAAAATAAGGTTGGGGCCGGGGATTTAGCTCAGTGGTTCCAGCGCCTGTCTTACAAGCGCAAGGGCCCAGGTTCAATCCCTGCTAACCACATACTATACTGGGCGTGCACTCACGCCCAGCAGCAACCAGTACCACATACCACAGTGCCGGGCGTGGTGGCTCACGCCTGTAATCCCAGCACTTGGGAGGCAGAGGCAGGAGGATTGCTGTGATGTGAGTTGGAGGCTAAGGTCAGGGCCAGCCTGAACCACAAAGCGAGACCCTGTCTCAAAAAACCTAAAAAAAAAAAAAAAAAATCAAAATAAGGTCAAGATCAAAGCAGCAATAGGCAATGAAGCCACCCTCAGCCCCTGGTGTCAATTCTAAGAAGTTAATGGCAAGCTCAAGGCCCCCAATTTCATCCCTGGTATCACACACCACAATGCTGGGCATGGTGGCTCATGCCTGTAATCCCAGCCCTTGGGAGGCAGAGGCAGGAAGACTGCTGAGAGTTTGAGGCTAGCCTGTGCTCATCGTGAGTTCAGGGCCAGCATGAGCTACAAAGCAAGATCCTGTCTCAAAAAAAGAGAAAATCGGCATTATTTGCCTTAACAGCTAGCCAGCATTGCTCTGCTCTGAGCAATCCAGAGGTGACAGGGAGTGTGCAAACTCTTGCTGAAGTTCACTACTCTGCTATGACATTGCCCTTACTTCCACACTTGTTAACTTCACCAAGTACAAAAGCAATGTCTTCTAGTTTATTCCTAAATTTACATTAATACCTACCCATCACCTTCTTTGAAAAGGATTCTAGAGACAAACTTAACATGGTCCTTTATAGTTTCATACCTGATCTTATTCTGACGCATGTGAATCTCTGCTTCTGACTCCCAAGCTCATTAATGAGCTTCAGCACACTTAACCCAAGGAAAGCCGGACAATGAGTCACTAAGCAATACAGCCAGCTACAAGCATGATCATAAAGTCAAGGGGAAATCAAGCAAGGCACAGTCCATCTACCCAAACAGATTCCTAGGCCTAGAGCTGCCTTCCAAGTGACCCGGCAAGATTCTTTCCGAACTCTAACCATCCTGACTACCCAAACTGTCAGGGAGCACTTCCCCACACTAAGGTCAGCATCAGGGCACTGACTGATATCTCCCCAGGCCAGAAAAGAAGTACAGGGATCACAGCAGAGCTCTGTGCCTCTGGACGGATCACTCCTTTCCACTCCCAAGCACGCGATAAGTGGGTTCCTATTTTCCTTGTACTGTAAAACCTCATCGTTCTCACTGAACTGAGGTGGGGGGGATTAACCCTCCATTGTTTGAAGAGAAAGTGAGGCTATCTTTTTCATTGTTTGTCCGCTTTAAAATTGTGTGCAAAAATAAAATTGTGTGCACTTCCAATTCCTTCTAAAACATGTTATTTCATGAATTTGGCCAAGTACAACCAGGTACAAATGGCTGAGACTTGCTGACGCCCACTGTGTGCAGCGAAATACCCTGCAGTCTTCCGGCGCTGCCGCCTGTGATAAAACTGGCGCCCCCAGAGTGCACGCCAGACGCTCCAGAGGCTGAGCGTAGCAGCCTTCAGGGAAAAAACCGGTGCCTACTATGTGCACGCCTCAGCACGCTGCAGGGCGCCAGTAAGGCCAGGCGGGCCACCCTCGCGGTACAGGCCTGGGGACGCCGGGCCGGCGACGCGGGACGGCGCGGCGCTGGGCCCAGGGCCTGCCTCCCGCCCCGCCTAGGGCGGCCGCTTCCCACCGCTTCCGCGAAGGCCCGGCAAGAGGGAGCGGGAGGGTGAGGAGTGGGCCGGGGCGGGGGACGGGGCGGGAGGAGACGGAAGAAGGGAGAAGGGCTAGGGACAAGGGGAGCGGGCCGGGGAGCACCGGTGCGGGAGGAGAGGAGGGCGCGGCGGAGGGGGAGGGGGCCAGGGAGGAGAGGGGCAGACAGGAGGAGGCGGAGGCGCCGCCGCCCGCCCCCGCGCCGCCCGCGGCCCGGAAAGTAGGCCCAGCGCGGAAGGGCCCGGCCGCGGCGCCCGTATCCGTCCGCCCGGCCACTCGCGCTGCCGCCGCCCGCCCGCCCCACCGCGCCGCTCCCGGCGCCCCCCGCGCCCATCCGGGGACTCGGGCGGTCGCCGCGGGCCTTACCGGAGTCGCCACGCGCTGCGCCATCCCGGGGTTTCGGGGGGCGGCCCCGCGGCATCGTCGCGGCGGCCCACCCCTCACTCGCGCTCTCGCAGTCCCGGCGGCGCGCACGCGCGGCACCGGGCGGGGCGGGCGGGCGGCGAGCGGCCGGACCCGGCCCGCCGGGCTCACGGGGCGTCGGCGCCCGGACGTGCGGGCGGCAGTGTTCGGACCACGCCGGCCTCGGCGGGTTCCATGGCCCGCGGGCCGCGGCGGGGGCGTTGGGCGCGGGCGCGGTGGGGGCGGGGGTGGCGCGGCGCGCATGCGCGAGCCCGGCGGCCGCCGCGTCACCTGCCGGTCCGCGGGCGGCCTAAGACTGTCCGCGGGAGACCTCGACCTGCGGCCCGAGGGCTAGGTCGAGGGCGAGGGCCCTGAGTGGTCCCGAGGAAAACGAAACCGAAGTGTACCGAAGGTGGTTCACAGCTAGGTGTTTACTGTGTGTTGGTATCTACGTGTGAGACCAGGAAAGGCTGTATGGAGCCTGCCATCTTCCCAGGGCATTTCGGGATGCCTCGGAAGGACCGAACACTGGCAGACCCATTCTTCCTGCTGCAGAAGGCCGAGGAGCCCCACAGTACCCAGAACGTGGATCTTAGACCTCAGAAACCTTAGCCAGAAGTCACTGCAGTTCTTTTAATACACTCCATGTTAATACATTAAAAGCTGCAGTCAGGCATTGTGACACACGCCTACAATGCCAGCGTTTGGGAAGCAGAGGCAGGAAGATTGCCCTGGGTTCGAAACCAGCCTGAACTGCGTTATGAGACTGTCTCAGAAACAACAGCCACAAAAATAAATAAAAGCTGCAGATCGGGTGTTTTTTCTTTTGTTTTGTTTTTGGTGGCCCACTCAACTCTCCCAGTGACATAGCAGAGCAGCTAAATGCTAGACTTGGTTAAGAGTAAGTTATCAGAAGAGGAACAACCATTTGATCAAGCCTGAAATCTAACATAATTTCACCATTGAAAGCCGTAATGAATAATTACAACGACATGCTCAGTTTCGTGGGCAAATGGAAAAGTGAGAAGAATCTACTCACCAACAACTTGAAACCTGGAGGAACAAGATAAAGTAGTCTATGTGTTGTAACAAGTTTGAAGAATCCACCAGAGAATTTTGAGAAGCGCAAAGTTCGTAACAACTACAAAAAATATTTTTAAAAAGAGGCTTTTTAAACTAAATGTTTTAAAATGACTGCCTTTTATTTCTCCTTTTATTTTTTGCTTGTGCCAGGGATCAAACTCATGACCTTGCACTTGTCAGTCAGGTGCCATTCCACTGAACTATGTCACTGATCTGGAATGAGTGCACTTTTAACCAGAAGAGATGGTTAAGGCCTTTCAAATATACTGAACCCAAATCAAGAAGGGATAAAAACTTTTGAGCTGGGCGTGCTCAGCTCACACCTGTAATCCCATCCCTGGAGGCAGAGGCAGGAAGATTGCCTTGAGTTCAAGGCTAGCCTGTGCCACACAGTGAGTTCTGGGCCAGCCTGAACTACAAAGCAAGGCCCTATTTCAAAAAAACTAAATATATTTTGTGTATCAGGTACTATGTGTATGTCTAGGCATGTTGACAATCATCTAATGCCCGAAAAACCACAGGCAGATAGCCTCTTAAACACACGAGTAAAGGGAGATTTTACTTGTGCAATTTGCTAGCCAATGAATGACAGATGATTATTTTATTGACATTTGGGGTTTTGGTGGGGATGATGTTTTGTTTTTGAGGCAGTCTCACTATGTAGTTCCGCTGGTCTTTGACAAAGTATTGCTCAGTCCAGTGCTTCTGCCCCACATACCAAGTGCTGGGATTATGTGTGTGCCCCTATGCTTGGCTGACATCCATATCCTAATATAATAATGCTTTAGTACTTTGCATAAAATAACCTCTAGTTCTTACAACAATCCTCCAAGGTACCATTTTATAGATGCAAAAATGGGTTCAGAGGGGGTAACTTGCTAAATGTCTCATAGGCTGTGAGTAGATCCGAGATTCAAAGTCTGTTTACCTTATATGCCCTTTGTTTGTTCATTTGTTTTGCTTTGCTTCATTGTTTTTGAGACAAGGTCTCACTGTGTATTTCAGATCATTCTTGAACTCTGTAACCCAGGCTGAGCTCAGACTCATCACAGTCCTCCTGAGTCCTAGGATGACAGGTATTTGCCACCACATCTTGCTGGAACCTCTTTTTCCCATATTCATAGTGGGGCTAAAGTAGGCATAAAACTGAAAAAAAAAAAAAAGGAAAAACATCAGAGACAAAAATTGGGAGATGTAAATCAATTTGTATATGAATTTATAGCCTGTTCTATGAATTTGAAGCAGTTTCACAAAAACAGGTATATCAATTAGAACAAATGAGTGAGGAAACAAGAAGAAAATGAAAGGCAGTAGTTAAACTAATCCAGTAAATCCTGTATAAAAGGTGAATTAAAAGTTGAACTCTAGGCTCCTGAGCCCAAGAAGAGAAGAAAGCATAATGAATTACACAAGTCAGTTGCTCCCCAAAATCAAACAAACCGGTGGTTTGAGTAACACTCCTTAATGAGTACTGAAAGAAATACCTCCCACGTTTTTATAAAATTGCCATGGTAAAGCTGATACTGTAGAATGTACTTTTTCTTCAGGGTATCCCTTCCATGTTACAGGATCATTTCTTCATAACATTTATTATTAAAGGTGGGTGTTTAAGGCCAGAACAAAATTGAGGAAAAGCAAGAGTCTAAGCTGTGTAAAGCAGGCAGTTTTTTCCAAACTTGCCTAAAAACACTAATACAAATTATCTAAAGCAGTTGCAAGAACTTCACAGGTGGTTTAGAAGTGTCATGGAAGCACAGGAAGGATCTCTGGAAGGCGAATGGATGATGAGTGCTGAGCTGACTCACGGTGAAGAGGTGCTGTCTGGTTAGCAGACGTGGATCAGTGTGGCGTGACTTGGAAGGATACAGCTTCCTTCTTTGCTCCTTCTTTGACTTTCCAGCAAACCATGCAAGGACTGAGACTGCTGCACCTTGAGCCACAATAAATCTCTCCTCCTGTAAGTTGTGGTTTGCCCTACCAAGAGAACAGGGTCATTGCTGCAAACCTATTCAAGCTGGCTCAGAGGAGGAGCTTGGAGATGCTGGCTGGAGAAGCAGCCCTAGAATGATGTAATCAGAGCTTGATGGGAGATTCTGGTCTAAGCTCTGGAGCCCAGAATGCTGACAGTAATGCAGCTAGTAAAGACAAGGCTCGAGAAATTTCTGTTGCAAGCAAGGATCCCATTGACAGTTGGACTCCGGACACATGTGTTATCGTCTGGTGGGAAATTTGTCTGCATTTGCATCCTGTCTTAAGACTTTGCTGAAAACTGAGATAAGGAGTATGGACAAATTAATGGAGGAAATTTCACACCAGTCTAATGTTCATAAAGTTGGGATAGTGTTGGCTGCTCTAGAGGTTTAGGTTTATACTAAAATTCAGGAGCAAAAAGCCTGTTTTAAAAGCTTTCAGTTTCACCAAAAATAAAGGGCCTATAAAGTTGAGGCCCAGGATAATTTGGTATCTGAAAAGATTAATATTAGAAGCCAAAACTCCTGGGTGTGGTGGCTGATGCCTGTAATCCTAGCACTGGAGAGGCAGCAGAGGCAGGAGGACTGCTGTTGAGTTCGAGGCTCACCTAGGCTACATAGTGAGCTCAGGGCTGAACTCCAAAGCAAGACCCTGTCTCAAATAAATAAATAAATACAAAGCCAAAGCTGGAGATGGTGGCCTCGATTTGTGATTTCAGCATGTGGGGGGCTGAGGCAGGAGAATTGCCATGAATTCAAAGCCAGCCTTGTCCCAAAAAACCAAAAATAAATAAACAGAAGTCAAGTATTTTATTGCGGTTTAATAGGAAATATGCTTTGAGAGTAAATGATAAGCTAACAAGGCCTCACCCTTCATAGGCTCAATAACTTCAAAAGTAAAAGACTTGCTTTGGAAAGCCTCAGGACATTGTGCTAGAGAACTGCAATTTAGGAATATATTTATGTACCCATCCTTCAACCTCTGCCCCACCCCATTCAGCCTACAGTGCTCAACCATCCAGGCGGTAAGAAGCACTGGGCTGGGGATTTGGCTCAGTGGTTCCATCTGGTGCCTGTCTTGCAAGCACAAGAGCCTGGGTTCATCTTCGGTAACCACATAACACCAATACTGGTCATGGTGACTCATACTCACCAGCAGTCAGTACCACATACCACAGTGCCGGGCGTGGTGGCTCACGCCTATAATCCCAGCACTTGGGAGGCAGAGGCAGGAGGATTGCTATGAGTTCGAGGCTGAGCTCAGGGCCAGCCTGAACTACAAAGTGAGACCCTGTCTCAAAAAAAAAAAAAAAGCAGCATCTGGAGCCATGCCCCAAGAGGACCTTGTCACCTATATGGTGCTGGTTTTACAAGTATACAGAATGCAGGAGTTATGCAGTCACAGAGCTTTCTTAAGCAGATTTCAGAAGGCCTCAGCAGCGAGCCAGTGCGCCTCTGAGAGTGCATGGAGCTGTGAGAGTGAAGCCAAAAATTCAGTGGAGACCCCAGAAAGTTTAAGACCCCAGGATCATGGAACACGTGAGGGAAGCCACAAGCAGTGAACAAAACTAGCCCTAGAGAGAGGCCGTGAGACCTGCAGGCACTAGTAATGTTACCCAACATTGCCAGGCTGCCCAAGACCCTTGACTCTGCAGCAGACCATGTGAGGGCTCATCTTACCACAACTTACGCCGCCGAATGCTAGACATGAAACTATAGGATTAGATGTTTGCCTCCTGAGTTTGGGTGTCACATTTCTTTCCAGCCCCATTCCTACCTTTTGTTTACCTTGCTTTTGTATGTTGGCAGTGCTTAACCTTTTTGATATTCACAAAGGCTCACAGCTAAGAGTTTACCTTGAGTCTTGAGGAGACTTTGGACTTGGGCTTTGCAACAGCGCTGACATTGGTAAGACTGGTAGAGAGAAATTAAATACATTTTGCATGAAGAAATACACATGCACCTTTGGAAGCCAAGGGTGGAATGTTATGGTGCAGTGTTAGGATTTCTATTTAGATGTCCCGTAAGGGCCTCATGGGGTTCTAGGTGGGGCTCTGGGAGGTCACTGGCTTATGGAACTTATAGCTAACTTGCTATTAAGAGACAGGGTCTGGTCAGGAGAAGTGGATCACTGCAGACATGACCCAGAACGATATATTCCCAGCTCCTCCCTTGACTCTGCCTCCTCCCTTGCAGTAAAGTAAGGAGCCATGTCCCTGTGCTATGACATTCTACCCTGGAGCCAGTAGACCATGTAAAAATGGAGACTACTGGGCTGGGGATTTAGCTTAATGGTTCCAGCACATGCCTTGCAAGAGCAAGGGTTTGATCTGGATAATGTATTTGGGTAACCACATACAGCAATTCAGGCTATGGTGACATGCCCACCAGCAATCAGTACCACATACCACAGTGCTGGGCATGGTGGCTCATGCCTGTAATCCCAGCACTCGAGAGGCAGAGGCAGGAGGATTGCTAAGTTTGAGGCTGAGTTAGGACCAGCTTGAACTGCAAAGCAAGACCCTATCTCAAAAAACAAGCAAACAAAAAAAGACTGAGACCACTGAAACAAGCCAGAATGAGCCTGTCCTCCTTCAAATTGTGGAAATGAGTGTGAGGATTGTGCAAAAAACTAAAACTAGAGGTTTTATTCCACCTAGCTGTTCCTTTTCTTACTGTCTTCCTGAAAGAATCAAAAGCATCATACCACAGCAATATACACACACCTGTGTTTATAGTGGCACAGTTTATAATATCTAAAGCTTGGAAACAGCCTCAGTGCCCATCAACCAATGCATGGATAAAGAAGATGGAATACTAAAATGGAGTACTACTCTGCCATAAAGAAAGGTAAGCTTGAGACATTTCTAGCTAAATGGATGCACCTAGAGACCATACTCTTAAGTGCAATAAATCAGACACAGATGTTTAAATATGCATTGTTTCTCTGGTATGAGAAAATGAAAATATAAATAAAGACCAAAATGTATAACAGATATTGGGAAATGGAAAGGAAATGTTCAAATGAGAAAGGGAACAAGGGAGTGGGACGGAGAAAGGAAAGAAAGGACAAGAAAAAATAGAAACTAAGCTTTTGTAAATAAGGAAAAGGAGTTGAAGGGAATGAGGGGAAAAGATACATCATGTATACATATGCATTCCTTATAATGAGTGTTATTCTAAAATACACCATTTTTTAAAAAAAGTTATGTGTTGTGGGTATTGTGCGTCAACTACAAGGAAGCAACTAAGACAGCTGGACTAGCATCCAAAAAGATGTCACAGGAACCTTCTCCTCCCATCCACTTCCCATTCACTGCTTCCTTTGAGCAGCACTTGGGTTTCTCTTTGGTCATTTTCCATCCTCAGTGGTTCTAGCATCTGCCTTGCAAACACAAGGTCCCCAGTTCCATCCCCAGGAAGCACATACCACAGTCTCGGCAGAGGATATAGTTCTGGAGCTGTGCCCACCAGTGGCTGGGCTGAGAATACTGACAGCCAGAGAACCCATAGTCCAGATGAGGCCCATTTATCACCAGGCCCTAAATCAGGTGAGCTGGACCCCCATCTATGTACTCTTCAGTTATGTGAGCCAGTAAGAGTATTTTAAAGAAGTCCAGTTTAAATTCTCTCTAGCCTCAAATCCTAACTGGTTAAAAATGTGAGAAGGGGCTAAGGATTTTGCTCAGTGGTTCCAGCATCTGCCTTGCAAACACAAGGTCCCCAGTTCATCCCCAGGAAGCACATACCAAGGTGTCATGCACAGAGGCTCACGCCCATCAACAATCAGTACCACATACCACAATGCTGGGCGTGGTGGCTCACACCTGTAATCCCAGCACTCAGGAGGCAGAGGCAGGAAGGTTGCCTTGAGTTCAAGGCCAGCCTGGGCTACAAAGTGAGGACAAGTTCAGCCTGAACTACAAAGTGAGACCATGTCTCAAAAAAAAAAGTGAGGTTTCACTTAGTAGTATCCCAAGACCTTATCCTCTTCAGACATTTTTCTAACTGCATTCCCAGTGTTCTCAATTATTTACATCATAGTTACCTACAATTTAGCCCGAATAAAGCAGGTCTACTTACCCCAGCTAGCTCTGGCCCCCTCATGGAGCAGGTTTAAGCACCACTAATTCTGTTCCTGCTCACTGCCCTTCCAACTCTCCTCAACACCTAGGAGAGATTCTTTGTCCAGCAGCTTTCCTACAGTTGAATTGGCGTGTGTTAAACTGCATGTATTTAAAGCAAAGAATTTGATAAGTGTTGACACATGTGCAGTATGAAACCCTATCACGTGAAGAGTCAGGGTGTCCACCACCCTGAAAAGGCTCCTGCCACCTTTTTGTCACCCCTCCTGCCTGCCTCTCCTTTCTCAATGTGGCCACTCTTCTGCTGCACTGTCCTTGTAGATGAGTTTGAATTTCTCAGTTTTTGTGAGGAAGGACAGGTCTGGCCCCTTTTCTTTGAACACAGGCACTGTACTCTGAACATCATTATGCACTGATTCCTAGGCCCAGAACCTGCTCAGCCTCACATCTGTTTGCTTCAGCCACGTGGGCCTCTGCACCATTAAGCTTTTCATGCACACTCAGGACTTCTTCAGCTTTATCTGTTACAAGAGTGGTTTGGGGAAATATTCTGAGCCTATGTCCTTGAAAATGTGCAATTAACAGTCATGTAAACTTCCCCAGCCAGTCTGCTGCATCCTAGTCACCTGCCTCACCTTCTCTGCCTCCCCAGATTGCAGGCACCCACAAGCTTCACTGGCCAGATCTTCCTTTTTTTTTTTTTTCATAATGTAGATCTTAGATAAACTTTATTTTATAGACCTATTAATCTCAAAAGAATGAGAGAACTTTTCTAAAAATTTGAGGAAAATTGAATTCACATTCCTCCTTAGAATAAAATCATTGGACTAGAAAATAGCTATCATCTTGCACAAATCTCTTTGATGGGTAAAAAACAGTTAAATCCCAGAGAAGTTACTTGGTTGAATCACAGCAGATCAAACAATAGCAACACCCAAAACAAGGTTTTCAGACATACAGTGAAAAGTATTGACTTCTCATAAATAGAAAAGCTGAGTCCTAATTATCCTGAAGCACTTCAGTATTACCAGAGATGAAAGGTAGACTATACAGATGTCAGCCAAACCACACGGAAACACTCAACTCTGACCCACAATCTGCAGCACCTGCCCAGGAAGCCAGCCCTTCAGTCTACTTAGTCAGGGACCCACGTGCTAATTCTGGCAACAAACAACTTCTGTGACAGTTAGCCCCCGGTGACCAGGACCCGAACATGGATAGCTTCCTTAATCTTTGATTTCCAATTTAAAGCCAACCAGAGGAAGGCAAACCGACTAATGTAACTAGTTACCTAGGATGCTTGGCTCCAAGTGAGCTGTCTCAGTTTCCTCCAGGCCGAACCCCTCCACGTAGGGCACATCTGCAGCCTCCCTCCTGTCCATTTTGAAGTTGTGCTACTCTTCTACCTGCCTCTCTGACAGAATGTTAAGTAACCGGAACCGTGAATAAGGAATCAAGTCTCTTCTCCTCTCATTTGGTTGGTCTTTGTTTACTTCCCAACATAATAAAGGCTATCACATTGTAATCTCTGTAATTGATCTACTTCATAGTTGGTGGCAATCAGAAAGTCAGGATTCGGGCAGTAAGATTTACACAGTTAAAACAAACAGCTGTGGTTTTGCTAATCTATAGCAGCGTTCCTTAAAAATTGTCAGAGATTTAGCTCAGTGCCTCAGCGCCTGAGCGAGGACCGGGGTTCGATCCCTGTAACCATTTACAACAGTGCCAGGCATGGAGAAATATGCCCAGCAGCAATCAGAACCACATACCACAGTGCTGGGTGAGGTGGCTCACACCTGTGATCCCAGCACTTGGGAGGCAGAGGCAGGAGGATTGCTGTGAGTTCAAGGCTGAGCTCAAGGCCAACATTAACTACAAAAGCAACACTCGGTCTAAAAAAAAAAATTGCTGTTCAAAACTACTATAGCAAGTCTTCTACACAGGACCAGGCTTTGGGGAGGCAGGCACAAGCTGTTATCAACCCTCTGGTTTTGGAGGAATACATATGCTAAGGATGGACAGTATGTTAGTGATGGCTTCCTTTTTTTTTAGGTTTTTTGAGTCAGGGTCTCACTTCGTAGTTCAGGCTGGCCCTGAGCTTAGCCTCAAACTCACATCACAGCAATCCTCCTGCCTCTGCCTCCCGAGTGCTGGGATTATAGGCATGAGCCACCATACCCGGCACTGTGGTATGTGGTACTGGTTGCTGCTGAACGTGAGTCTCCACGCCCAGTATTGTATGTGGTTACTGAAGATGAACCCAGGTCCTTGTGCTTGCAAGACAGGCACCGGAACCACTGAGCTAAATCCCCGGCCCAGTGATGGCCTCCTTTTGATTTTATCACTTGCAAGGACAAGAAAATGTATAAGGTTTTTTTGTTTTTGTTTTGTTTTTTGAGACAGGGTCTCACTTTGTACTTCAGACTGGCCCTGAACTATAGATCAGGTTAGCCTCAAACTTTCACAGTCCTTCTGCCTCTGCCTCCTGAGTGCCAGGATTACAGGCATGAGCCACGGTGCCCAGCAAGACAAGAAAATATATCAAGTTAAAAATCCTTAGTTGGGTGTAGTGGTACATGCTTGCAATCCTAGCATATGGGAGGATGAGGGAAGAGGATTGCTGTGAGTTCAAGGCTAGCCTGAACTACAGAGAGAGGCCCTGTCTCCAAAAAAATTAAAGTTGCTAATCTCCAAGAAATGACACATTTTCTTGCTGGACATGGTAGTACACCCGTGTAATCTTAGCACTTGGGAGAGTGAGGCAGAAAGGTCACCATAAGTTTGAAGACAGTCTGCCTATGTAGTGAGGTGAAGGTCAGTTTGAACTACATCATGAAACCCCATAGTAGCTACCATAGTGAGCTACTTTTTCTCTGGAAAAAAAAACTCTTAGACCATCTCTAGTGTGCTATCAATAGTACACATATTATCATACAGAAGAATGACCTAAATGAAAGCAGTTCTTAGCATTACTAGAGATTAATTTATTCTGAGAATTTAATTTTCTGATACACAAAATCAGTATAATACATATGAGACTGTCATTAGAATAGGACTGAGATCAGATATTTCTGTCCAAGGCTCTGAATTAAAGTCCATTATCTAAACACACTAAGCCTACTTGCTTGTCCATAAAAACAGCATATTAAAATCCCAGCTCCACAGAGAGTTCAAGGCCAATCTGAATCACAGGAGACCCTACCTCAAATAAATAAATAAATTTTAAAAATAGAAGAATATTTACCTTATATGGTTGATATCAACATTAAAGAAACAAAAATACATGTCAGCTCCAAAAGACTTGACGATATGATAATCATTGTAGAAAGAACGATTCCTCCAGGAATCGTCATTTATTGCTACTGTCACATTCCCAAGCTGGCTTTCACTCTTAAAAGAAAGATCATGAAATTGTTACAGATAGTAAGGAAATTTTTTTAAGGGGAAGCATGACCTTTATTCAAGGTGTGGGAGTCACTTTGATGGGATTCAAGACAAACTGAAAGTTTATAGCCATGGAGCAGGGTGGGGGTCACTGGGGGAGAATTACCAAAAGGATGTGTCACCAGTAAGGGAGATTCTGATGAAACCAACCCAGCAGGATTCCTGCTGGAAGCAGGACAAGAGCTTCAGATAATACCTAGGCAGGGGGCTGGGCAAGGGATGAGGAACCTGCTCAAATATCACTGTGACTCTACTGATTCTACAGGACTAGTGCTAATACTGGAAAATGCAGAGGCAACTTGGAAGTCCACATATTAAGACGTGGTTGAAGAAAAGAGGTCCGAGGTGCCTGGGTAGAGTTTGGTCAGAGGAAACCTTCACTATCGCTCATGTCTATATTTGGTATTAGTGCCCTGTACTACCAAAGCTTACAAAAATGACAAAGGCAGAAAAAAGCACCATCTTTAAAAAAAAAAATCATGATTAGCAATTTTTGTGGACACTAAGCAATAACTATCTACTCTGTAAACTTTGCCCAATGAGAGAAGAATGATGTTATCTGGTTGAGATTAACATGTTCCATGCAATAGCATTTCATATGAATGGAAACAATGACAAAGGATTTAAACATTAGTTTTAGTTGGGTGTGATGGTGCACCCCTCTCTAATGCTAGAGCCCTAGGAGACCCAGGCAGAGAACTAGTCAAAAAAAAAAGTGCTGGGGCAAGGGTGCGGGAGATTTAGCTCAGTGGTTCTGGCACCTACCTTGGAAGCACAAGGACTAGAGTTCAGTCCCCGGTAACCCCATACCACAGTGCCAGGCGTGGTGATCTCTGTAATAGATCTACTTCATAGTTGGTGACATTCAGTCAGAAAGCTAGGATTTGGGCAATAAGGATTACACAGTTAAAACAAACAGCTGTGGTTTTACTAATCTATAACAAGGTTCCTTAAGAATTGTTGGGGATTGGGGCCGGGGAGTTAGCTCAGTGGTTCCGGCGCCTGTCTTGCAAGCGCAGGGGCCCGGGTTCGATTCCCCGGTCACCACATAACAATACTGGGTGTGGAGACCCACACCCAGCAGCAACCAGTACCACATACCACAGTGCCGGGCGTGGTGGCTCACGCCTGTAATCCCAGCACTCGGGAGGCAGAGGCAGGAGGATTGTGATGTGAGTTTGAGGCTGAGCTCAGGGCCAGCTTGAACCACAAAGCAAGACCCTGTCTCAAAAAACCTTAAAAAAAAAAAAAAAAAAGAATTGTTGGGGATTTAGCTCAGTGCCTCCAGAGCCTGAGCAAGGAACCAGGTTTGATCCTTGTAACCACTTACAACAATGTCAGGCATGGTGAGACATACTTGTAAACCCCAGCACTCGGGAGGCAGAAGCAGGAAGATTGCTGTGAGTTCGAGACTCACCGGGGCTACATAGTGAGCTGAGGACCAGCCTGAAATACAAAGTAAGACCCTGTCTCAAAAAAAAAAAAAAAAAAAAAAATGCTGGGGGTGTAGCTCAGTACACAGGCCTCAGATTCAATCCTTAGTACTGAAAAAAGAAAAAAAAAATTAGAGTTTTTTATGGGAAAGGTATATGTTGCTAACAGATACTCTGATAGAAGAGAAAAGGTAAGTATAAATAAGTCCCTTCAAGGCCTAGACAGTCCAAAGTTGCCGGGTTAAGTCTGTCATCCAGAAGGCAAGTAGATATGCTCAGCAGCCGGGTCTGGCTGGAGCATGATGATGGTCTCGAGTACAGGCCACTGGTGACTGGAAGAGAACATGCAGATGACTGCTCAGCAGTTGTAGCTGTCAGCTGCTCTTTCTTTTCGTTGTCCTATTCAAATGCCTAAGTAAAATTCTATTTCAATAACATTTTTAAGGATTTTGAGTTAATGGCATGTATTCTGTTTTTTAAAAAAAATAAACGTTTGACCGAGCATGGTGACACACATCTTATATCGCAGCACACGGGAGACTGAGGCAAGGCCAGCTGCCACAAGCTCAAGGTCAGAACTCACTATGAGTTGCTCACTTGAGCTCAAGTGAGCTCAAGGTCAGAACTCACTATGAACTGCAGAGCAAAAGCCAAAAAACTCAAAAAACAAGACTGACTCAAAAAACAAAAAAAGGTTTTTGGGTTATCAAAATTGAGCAGCTCCCAGATTATTAAGGGTCTGCGTAGTCTGCTAACTTACGACAGGAACTCTCCCTCGTTTGCTGTTCCCAGGACTGCCACGCCCCCGCC